>APFE030012270.1:13381-35164 GCA_000404065.3 Pinus taeda
CGTCTTGGTCCCTTCCCTGCCGCAGCGTGGTCCACTTTATGTATTGATCCTCATAGCTTCTGACAGGGTAGTATTGCCCCTTGATGGCCTCTCAGAATAAATCCCAAGTGGGTGCAGCTAAAAACAGTGAGCCTGTACTTTCATCCTTCTGCTCGCAGTAGGTTTGCCACTAGTCCTTGATGTGGTGGCTGCTTTGAGAAGAGCGAAAATAATATTTTCTCGACTGGAAAAATCATGAATAGGAAAATAACCCTCTAGCAGATTTAACCATTTATAGACAACATCTGTGTCTATCTGACCCTCGAATATGGGGATTTCAAAATTAACTTGTACCTTAAATGGTGTGGAAAATATAGAGTAGTTGTTGGAAGTCGATGCGTCACCCCTGGGTAGCTGCTGAGGGATCTGGGCAAAGTTGTCCATCATCACGTTCCTTTGTCGCTCGAGGGCTTCTTTGAGCAAGATTTTGATAGGATCTCTTTCCCCCTCGTCTTTCTTTTCATCCACCATTGGAGGCCGCTGGGATTTGTGAAGCTATTCTTGCAAAGGTTCGACCAGTTCAAGCCCTAACTCCTTATATCCTGACCTCGTTGGGGACATGCAAAGAAAAACAGAGAAAAAGCAGACTGCTCTGATACCATTGATCCGGATTTAAATAGGAAAGCAACAAATTATAGAGATGATCATAACCACAGAGATGTAGCCGAAATAATACTTCATTTCATTAATGTAAAATACTGAAATATACTTACAAACAGAGTTGGAAATAAACCAACTAGGGCGATGGTAGCTTATCTCTGAGAAGAGATGTGGCAGCTACATGCCTCTAAACTATGTTACAATGAGGTTCGAAGGCCTATTTAGTATTGAGAAACAATGGAAAACCCTTAACATTCCAAAACATAACCCTAGAAGATGAAACGCCAAACTGTGAGCCCCGTTTGGGTAAATTGGTACATCAACTTCCCGGGGTTGTAACTTTGGCATACGATCTCCATTTGACGTGCACAATATCTCTTTAGAAAGATCTATCCAATAACTACAACTTTGGGAAGAGCAACATTTGTCCATGGACCCATGTTGCTCCCAATGTTCCCAAAAAACATCATTTAGGGCCTCAAAACGGCTCCAGAATTTCAACACCCTAAAAACTACTAAAAATAGTAAACTTACTACAATTAAGGAAATTGAAAAGATGAAAGAAACAATAGTGGGGGTCCAAGTGGATTTGGCAGGTGGCCACCAATATCCACCTGGATCACTTCATTCCAAGGGTATGGAATGCTCTCTCTTCTAACCCCATTTTTGTCCTCTATTGGTTCCTTTCCTTCCAAAAAGAAGCTTTTCTTTGCAAAGGTGTTGTTACCCTTGTCTTCTTTTCTCCATGGTAACCCTAGGGGGAGTGTAGTGATTCTACTTATAACCTTGGGGGTAATTGCTATTAATGAAACCTTCACCATAGCATGGCACTATCGTATCCTCTCATCCTCTCAAAGAACCCCATCCATTGATGCCTTGTGAAAATTTCCACCACAGGAGGATGCTGGTGGATCCTTCCTGTGTTTGTGGGTTCTCTCTTGTTCAAAACTATTGTCATCTTTCCCTGGTAATTGAAGAGGCTTATGTGGATATAGTTCAAGAATTCTTGTAGGTGAGGAAGTTATGAATTTTAACTTTTAGTGACATGCAATACAGTCCTTATATGCTGAGATGCATTGAAAATTCCTAACCAAATTGAGGATTTTTTTTTTTTCAAATGGAGGGTATGTCTCCTACCTCACTTTTCTACATTCTGGTGAGGATAACCCTTGATTTGACCTCCCTTAGTGCCCACTGATAGCTCTGTAGGCTGAGAGCTCTATATCATGTAGGCTTCTTGTAGGTTTCCTGTGCTGTAGATGATGACTGTATCCTTTAGGCACGATTTGAGGAAGGCCGAGAGCAACCTCTTCATTCGTTGAATCCTTAAAGTTGTCTTTGCTTTCTTCGTATGGGAATCAATGTTTTATTTCCATTTATGGATGATCGTGTGGGGTAGTCTGCTGGCTGGCTAAGTACGAGCACCTCCTTTTGGACTATTGGTCCCACTATTAGTCCATCATTTCACCTTACCTCGTAATTATCTCCCACTCCTATCCTCCCTAACTTAACCATTTTTGGCTTTATTCCCTTTTCTTTTTACTTGACTTTTTCCATGTGCAGAGTGGTCTAGCTCTTTTCTTCTCGTCGACTGGCCGAAGGTGGGCAGGTTAATTGGCCACCTTTACTTATAAAATCAACCCTCTCATATTCATACAGTTTTGATCATATCATACTAACGAGAGATCATGAGTAAGATGACATACCTATGGGTAAGATGCTTCTTTGATGATGCATGTTGGAGAGTGGTGCCTATTTTCTGTGCTTTTCAATCTGCATATTTTCACTGTGTATTTGCCTCTTTTGATGTGCAGGTGTTGGACCTTGTTGTTGGTGATCTTCTTGTTGCTACTAAGCTTTGGAGGAGATTCTTCATCCTTGTAGTATTTGTTCTGAAGATGGTTTCAATCTTTGTGGTTTCCTTTGTGGGATAGGCTGTTACAGGGTCTCTACATGATTTCCTGTAGCTGCCTCTCCCTTAAACTTTCATATTTTTCTTCATCTCCAAAGCATAAGGGATGTCGAAATGAGTGGAGAAGGGTGGTATGGAAGGGTAGGTGAGGGATATTTCCTTTGGGTATGGTTCCTCTTTCCTTCTTTTCTCTCTTTTCTGTTTTTTTTCTTTTCTTTCTTTTGTAATCTATTATTTTTGAACTAATTTCTTTGATGGATGCAGGGGCGACATGGTGATGAAAGGAATAGATATGGTGTGGTGAGGTAAATGGTATTTCATCTAGACATAGGCTTGTGTCATCACCTTGATCTCAGACTTCCCTTCTTGTGGTTTTCAAGGTCACTGTCATTCCTACAGGAAACTCCTATAAGATTATAGGGAATCCTATAGAAAATAGAGAGTTTGTGTGAAATGAGCTAGAGGGGTTTATAAATGGAAGACTAGGTGAATAGTGGAAGATATGAGATGTGTTGACTAGGATTTCGTCTTAGTTGCTTGCCCTGGGTGTCTCAAAAGAGGTTTTCAGCCAAAGATCTTTTTATTTATTATTTCTCTCTTTTTTTTTTTTTTTTTTTTTTTTTTTTTTAACACCCTTGGGCTGCCTCAAGAGGTTTTCAACCCAACATTGGGACTCAAATGCCTCATGGAGGTTTTCACCTGAGTCTCTTTATTTTTCTCTCTCTTTTTTTCTTTTTTTCTTCAGGGAATTGGTGGGGTGGAAGTTGAGACTTTCTCTACCACCATCACTATCTTGCTGATGCTATTGATGAATTCTTACCTTGCCAAGGGCTTCTTGTAGATCTTTAATCTATAACCATTTACAAGGAAAGGGATAGAATTTGTATCAATGGTTCTTATCTGCACAAAACCATTATCATGACACTTTTCTATTACATAAGGCCCTAACCATCTAGTCCTTAACTTGCCTTTAAAATCCTTGTACTGGGAATCATACAACAAAGCCCAATCACCTTCTTGAAACTGTTTGTCTTTTATATTATTTTACATGCCAAATTTTCCTTTGAACTTGAGTTACCTCTATGTGCAGGAGGGCCCACATCCTAAATTCATCTAACCCATTTATCTGGAGAAATCTTTCTTGTTGTGCCCTGGTGATATCCAGATCCAGTTGTGCTACCATCTTCAAAGTGTTGTATTTAAATTCAATGGATAGTAAGGCTTTCTTCCCATAGACCAACTCATAATGAGTGAAGCTAGTGGTGGTTTTCTAGGTGGTGTTGTAGGCCCAGGTGGCCTCAATTAATTTGTTTTCCCAATCCTTTCTACTGCTGCTAATCACCTTGGTTAGAATGACTTCCAATGCTTTGTTGGTTACCTCCACTTGCCCATTAGCCTGTGGGTGGTAAGGAGTGGATGTTTTGTGCTTGATCTTGTGTGGCTTAACAAATTTTAAATCACGTGAGATGTAAATTGACTGACTTGATCAGTGACCAATTCTCTAGGGTACCCAAACTTATAAAACAAATTTTCCCTTAAGAATTCAACCACTGTTTCTTCAGTTGTCACTTTGATGGCTTTGGCTTTAGCCCATTTGGTCAAGTAGTCAATGCACACAATGATGTACTTCTTCTGTTTGGATGGAGGGTCAATGGACCTAATGAAATCCATGCCCCACTTGTCAAATGGATCGAAATTCACTTGAGGTTGCAGAGGCATCTCATCCCTTGGGGTACGTTTCCCCATCCTTTGGCACTGATCACACTGGCTAGCATGCCTCCTCACATATTGGTGAAGAGTGGGCCAGTAATAACCACCTTATAGTACCTTGAATGTTGTTCTTTTGGCTACAAAGTGACCTCCACAAGGCCCATCATGACAGGCAAGAAGGATGTCAAAGACTTCCTCCTCCCTGACACATCTTCTTAGAATTTGACCTGGACCTAGCTTGGAGAGGTTTCCATCAATCCAAGTGAATGGTGTGCTCTTTCTTATGATCCTTCTCTTTTCGTTGGAGGACAAGTTTGGTGGAAACTGTACAAACACCAAGTAGTTTGATATGTCAACAAACCATGGAGGGAGAACTAAAATGGTGAATAAATTTTCATCTAGTAACTAATCATCAACCATTCCTTCCTCCCCTGTAGGCAAAGTCGATTTGGATAAAAAATATGCAACAACATTCTCCTTTCCAGGCTTATTAATAATAGTTAAACCAAATTGTTGCAATAAAAGTAACCATCTCATAAACTGGGCATTTACATTAGGTTTATTCATCAAGTATTTAACTGCAACATGGTCAGTATGAACAAATGTTTGGTAACGGGTAATGTAATACCTATATTTATTCAATGAATGCACAACAACTAGGAGCTCTTTTTTAGTAACTGTGTAGTTCATCTCGGATTTCGACAGATTCTTACTGATGAAGTAAATGGCATAAGGTAGCTTGTCATCTATCTAGCCTAGAGCTACTCTTATGGCTTTGTGAGAGGAATCATCATGTATATGAAAAGGAAGAGCCCAATTTGGGCCTCAGAGAATAGGTGCAGTAGTCAACTTGTCCTTTAGGGTGTCCAAGGCTTCTTGACAACTTTCTGACCATAAAAATTCGAAGTCTTTGGCCAATAACCCAAATAAAGAATCTAACTTGCTGAAACATTTTATAAATCTCCTATAGTATCCAGCTAAACCTAAAAAAATTCTGACATCCCTATGTTTTTGTGGAGTCGAGACACTTTTGATGATGGCTATCTTATTTGGTGTACCTGTAGTCCTTCCTAGGATATTGAGTGACCTAGAACAGTCCCTGTAGTCATCAAGAATTCACATTTTTCAGGACTAAGGGATAAGTTCATTTCAATGCATTTATTCAGCACCTTAACCAGGTTAGAGAGAACCTCCTAGAAGTCACACCCATAGGGTGTAAAGTCATCCATATAAATTTCTACTGCATCATGGACTAGCTTTGCAAAGATACTCAGGACTTCACTCTAGAAAGTGGCAGGGACATTGCATAGACCAAAAGGAAGGACCCTATAAGAAAAAGTACCCCAAGGATAGGTGAAGGTGGTTTTATCCTAGTCCTCTGGGCTAATCTGGATTTGATTGTACCTGTTGAACCGATCTGAAAAAAGAGAAAAAAAAATCCCCTGCTAGGCCATCTAACACTTGGTCAATGAAAGGTAGAGGGAAATGGTCCTTCTTTGTTGCTTTGTTTAACTCTTTGTAATCAGCACAAATCCTCCACTCTCCATTTTTCTTTGGAACCAACACTAAAGGAGACACCCACTCATTGTCTCAGATAGGGTAAATGAATCCTACATCCAACAGATTTTGAAACTCTTCTTTGACTATATCCTTGAGAGTTGGACTCATTCTCCTTTGGGGTTGTTAGATTGGTTTGCAACCTTCTTTGATGTAAATGTGGTGAGTACACACCGAGGGGTGCACTCCCTTCATTTGTTTGTAATTCCAAGCAAAGGCATCCAAATTCTCTCTCAGCATCTTACATAACTCTTCTTCTTGGTGTACAGAAAGAGAGGGGTTGATTTTCAGTGTTCTTGCAGGGATGAATTCTATTGTCTTGACATGAGTAGGGTTTGATTCAGCTAAGAATATATCAATCTGATGGTTGTCCTTGGTTTCCTTCACTACTTCCTTCAGAGACATGGTATTGGGAGTTGGATTTTGGAGTATGTGTTCAATCAAATCATCTTCATCAGGTTGTCCTCCTCCCATGGTAGTTTCTAGGGTATATAGTTGGGCAGAGTAGAATTCATCTTCTTCCTCCTCTTCTAGCCATAAAGGTAAGTCATGTTCTAGAGATGGCTGAGAAGGAGGGTACATTATCAACTGCTTGGATGGATGCCCATTTTTTATAGTCATGTTTCTAGCCCTACAACTAATGTAGGCATCAACAGTGGCTAACCAAGGCCTCCCAAATATGAGAGTATAACCATTAAATTTGGTCTTAGGTTGGAGAACTAATAAGTCTACAGGGTACTCCCAGGATTCAATGGAAACCATCACATCCTCAACAATCCACACAAGGGCTATTGTGGATCAGTTTGCAAGCTGCAAGACTATTGCGGTCTTTATTAATGAACCTTGGAGATTCAGCTTGAGCATGGTGTCCTTAGTCGTTACATTAATGGAAGCTCTAGGAGAAATCAAGGTATGTGGGACAATGGTGCCATTGATGTGTACACCTACTATAGGGCTTCCAGGGTCTAAATACTTTGGGAAAATTACCTACCCCAACATTAAGTCAGACAGTTGTCCAATGACATTAATGGTAGGGGTGTCTCTTTTTTGCCTCCTTGGATGTTTGAAACACTTCTCTTTAATCAATTTGTTGTAAATAGGTACATCCTTAATAGCCTGGAGAAGTGGGATTTTCACACATAAATTTTTTAAGTCACCCAGAAGTTCATTCTCTTCTGGGGTATGTTGGACAGATGAGTTAATCTTTCAGGAAAGGGTGGTGGATTCACTCTAGGCGTACTTTCCTCTCTTTCTTCCTCACTCTCCCTTGGTGGAGATGGAGGTTGGTTGTTCGGGAGAAATTTCCCATACCTAAGGTTGATTTCCTGAATTTCCAGAGCATAAGCAGGGTAGGATGTCTCTCCATTGTAGACCTATTGTGGATGTCTATTGTTCAGGTTCGGGTTTGGTTGGGTAGGCATCTAAGGTTGTTTAGGTGGAGCAGGGTGTAAAAGATATGGTTGAGTAGGAGTTGAAGGCAATAAAGTTGGAGCATTGTTGTATGAGGGCCTCCACCCCTGGGGTGGTGCATTGCACTGAGGTTGTGGAGGGGTATATGGCTGAAATAGCTGATTGGTCGGTTGGGAAGGGTACCTGAGGTTCAAAATACTAGGGAGAAGGCATAGACCAGGAGGGATGAGCAGGGGGACCCCAAGAGGGAATGTATGTGTTTTGGTTAGGCTTGTAATATGAATAGGATGACCCTTGCATGCCCTGTTGTTATGGTCGAGGTCGATGAGGCCTCCTTTCATTTATTTAGAAAAGTTGTTTAGTCACCCCTTCAGTTCCTTGATACACATATTTTAGTCCAGGTAGAGAAGGGAACTTGTCTGTGGATTGGTTATATTCACATACCGAGCAAATTTCTATAAGGTTTAATGGACATATATTCCTAGGGTGCTTCCTTGTGCATATAGGGCAAAAGATGGATAATTCTCTCTCTGCCTTCTCCCGCTTCCTCTTGATTTTCATAGTGTCCATCTGTAGGGAAAGGGTATGCAACATTTCACTCTTAAAATCTTCCAACATGTTTCCAATTTCACTTTTTATAGATGTGTTGGAAGAGGATGAGTTGGCCACCGTTTGACTAACCCTACCGTTTTTCAGAATGGTTCTTAAAAATGGTCTTGATATCCTCATATGGTAGCTAGTAAATGTCCCCTCCTAATAGTAGGTTTAGGGTATCCATGAGATCTTCCTGATCCCCCTGAGTAGGACTAGCTTAAGTGACTTAGGATCAAGTGTGATCCTGGCCCTTTTATAGCTGAGCTAGAATCTTTCCTCATAATCCTCTAAGGATTCATCATGCCCCAGGGTCATTCTAAAAATTTCCTCTTTGGTGTCTTTGGACCTGCAGTAGTCCCTATACATTTTGTAGAAAGGTTGCTGCATTTGAGCCGAGGTGGTGATACTATCCCCAGGTAAACCCATGAACCATCGTAGAGTTGCATCCTTGAGAGGATGGGAATAATTTCAACTTCTGATCATCAGTAGTGTAATCATAAGTTTTGCATATGACAGTAAATTCAAACAAGAAAGTATCTGGATCTTCTGAGGTCAGGCCATGGAAGTGAGGAAGAGCAGAGGGGCTGATGTTTTTCATCTTAGCATCCCCATTGGTTTCTTTGATAGGAAAAACACCCTCAATTATTTTTCTATCTCCCCTTTCATTTCTATTTTCAGCCATTATGTCAGTTGGAATGGTTTCTTCTTCTTCCCCTATAGGCTTTTCAAAAATCTCTGGTTGTTTCCCTAAGGGCTCCCGTAATTCACAGCCATCGAAGAAGAGGGAAGGTTGGTTGTTTGAAATGGTGGGGGTATTTGGTAGAAATTTTCCTAAGTTATCCCTATTCCTATGAGGCATTAAATAAGTGGTTGTTTTGTTTTTCAAGCTTTAAGACTAATTGTAGAATGGAAAAGAAAAATTGAATTGAAACTAACTGCTGAATGAAACCACTTGCAGAGTGGAAAGGAAAGCAAACTTACTTACAACTACCTTGAAAAAATGAAACTAGTAACAAAATGCAAGAGATAAGAAATGGAAGAAAGAAATAAGAAATCACATCTACTCAGACAACTCCCTGGAAACGACGCCAAAAAGTGATGAGAACCAATATTGCAACAAGAATGCTGCAACTCCTAGTGCTACCAACTTTACTTCATCAACTCAGGGTTCGTACAAACTTGGAGGTGACAGTGTTGTATACACAAATAGATGCAATGGGTCCACTCTTTGTCACTACTGAGTTGGGCAATAGACCAATAGGGTTTCTCAAACCAAACTTCTATTGATTTAGAAGAAGTTTGATTACCAACTGAGAAAGGAGAATTTTACCCTAATTGAGAGGATTGAAATGCTACCTTCTGCAATAATGAAAGTCTGTTATAGATTCCTAAAACACACAACTCATATAGCTATTTTTTAAGATACCTTACTTCAAAATAATTCTAATCTAACATCTATGAAGTCCTAACTAAGCTAAGCATGAAATCTGATCTAATCAAACACTCAATTGTTGTTTACATGAGTAAGCATAACAACTTTTTATTTTTGTCTTTTTGTGAAAACATGAATGCTAACCCTCTTGATTGCATGGCAGGTGGGAAAGGTGTAAATAGAGATGGTTGTGATGGGTCAAATGGATTGGGAGGCAAGCAAGGTATTCTCCTAGCTTTCATGATGCATTTCTCACAAATCAGGCTCAAAACAGGCCACTATAGGTCATCCTACAGGATGTCCTAATTCACTTACATGATCCCCTATTTTCCTACAAGAACAGACTGAAAGCATAAGGAGTGATTTGGATAGTGGTATGGAGCTTAGGGAAGGTGAGTGATGGAAGGAATAAGGAAAGGAAGTGGTTGGGACTCACTCAGAACTCAAACCAAAGTTGTATGATGGTTGGATTTTCTCAACAAGCATGACAAGTTGTCCTTGTGAAATGATAACTCAGATTGTGAACTTAGTGGCCTTTGGCGATCATGGGTAGGTATGGTTTGGTTGAGATTGATGATATGAGGTCTTCCTACAATATTGAAACTCCTGCAACATCCATATCATTGTTGACATTTAACCATAAATCATTTCAAAACAAGAAAGGTTTACAACAACATAGGAAAACATAATCTCATCATTTATTTGCTTAGTTCATGCATGGAAATGCTTGAAGCCTATTATGAAGGCACCATGAAATCTAATACAAAGCTTAAGAGATCAGAAATGACAACTACAACCTATCTTCTAAACTGAAAGATGCTGACCTAATTAGGAAAAAAACCCTAAATTTCATAAGTACCAGAATTCTGTCTTTTTAGGCTGAATGGGAGTTTTTCCTCAAACCATGGTCCCTAAAGGGAGGAAAGAGGTAAGATCCACTTGTTATCAGCCTTTTTTGATATTTCCTTATCTCCCTAAATCTATTGTGAAAACTATGCACAAAAATCAAATTCACCAATATTTGCAATGTAACAATGGTAAAATCAATTCAACAAGTGATCTATGAATTAACCTAAGCATACAAGTACAATAAGAGGAACCTTTGTTGCTAGGGTTGGGCCCTAACCCAAGAGCTTGAGCCCACTGAGTCAACTCAGTGCTCGATCAAGTGAATACTTATTTTCATTAACATATCAAAAAATACATAATAGTGTTTTGTCACAATCCTTCAACTTGAAAGTGCTTAGCTATGTTCCATAAAAAATTTGAATCCTAATGAGGATCTGCGCCTACTTATTTATATAGCTGAATTTGCCAACAACTTCCTTAAATCTAGGGAGGCTTGGCTCCCAATCTCAAGATTAACTAGTTCTTAACTATCATTGGCTCAGTTGCCAATGATCCTCATGACTCGAATGCCTGCAACTGCGAGCTAGTGTGATTTGATTGAGGGATCTTCGAATGAGTGAGGATTTAATGAGGGAGATCCATCTCCTATAATCTTTCCTTATTGTCTTCATTCGAGTTCCTACACCTTAATTAGCCGTAATTTTCTCCCAAAAACCTGCAATCAATGCACATTAGACCACTAGACATAACATCTTACTTTTACTCATCTCATTAAGCAAAATATAATAAAAACATGTAAAGAATTATGAAAAGAGTTGATTTTAGTAAGCTTAGAGGTGTATTTAGGTCCATATATTTTACCCAATGATGAGCCTCATCATATGATCCACTAGGGTAAGGTACACTGCCAACATTTTGAATAGCTCTGGTAGCGTGAGTTTGAGATGCACTCACATAAGCTCCACCCGAAATATGAGGTACATAAGGCAGAGATAGATGTTTCCCCCCATGTGATGGGGTAGGTGGTGGCACATATTTTCCACTTAATGGAGGACCTAAGGAACTAATAAGGACATTAATTGCCCCAACTGTAACTGTCGATTGTACAGGAACTGACAAAACTGCAGTCAGTACAGGAATTTAAGAGGTCATGTTTGAAACAAATGGACCAGAAGTAGGCATGGATCCCAACGACCAAATGGGGTTGTGATAAAGTGAAGATGCACTTGGAGTGTTTGAAACCAATTGAGCCAAAGAGGTATAACCAGTTGGAAACAAAGGTTCGTTGCTTTTAGGCAGTGGTGGAGGTGCAAAACTTCCCACATAAGGATAACCTTTATGTGGAAAGTCATATTCAAAATGATTGTCAACACTAGGAGTATGAGTGGCTGAGATTTCTGGAGGACCTTGAGAAGAGGCTGGAAACTCACCTTCTGAAGCCATGGGTGGAAACAGTTGGTGACGGGGAATCTTAACTGATTATGGAGATTACTCCGAAGGAACATCATGATTATCATATGGACTATAAGGTTGTTGAGGAGATATGATGAATGGATCAAAAAGTGGATTCAACGAGAATAAAACAAACCTCTATGGACTCTCAGGGGTTTCTGAATTAGATTCCTAAGATGATGGGTCTCAAGGTGGAGGACGAGAAGAAAGGGGTTAATACTTGTGATAATTCCAAGTTCAAGACCTTGGGCATCAAGTGACAGTAAAATATCAGGAGGAGCTCCTTATGGTGACCCTTCAATGTCAGATGATGAAGGGGAAATGTAAGGTGAACCCAGTGGTTCATTCACAATGACCTTTTCTCAAAAACAATAAGGGGTGGTTGATTTGAGCCTACAATTAAAATCTACTATTAATCAAGAAATATGAGGTCAAGGATCACTGCATTGGTAAGCCATGTTATCGTGGGAAGTTAAATTTTAGAACATAAAAAAAAGAAATAAATAAAAAAGGTTGTACTAGGAAACAGGGTTTACCAAGTACCCATGAACCGTTATATACACCTTATCCGAAACCAAGGACTTAACGTACAATGGTCGATCTCCTCGAATATTGTGCTCAGTGTATCACGTTTACAAGGTGGCTGACTCAGTTACCTGTAGCTAAAGGATAGAAACCTAGTGGTGTCTCCCAATGATCTGATAATCACCCTGTGAGTGACCTTAGTTAAAGATTTATTAAATGAAGGTAATACAAACTCATATGTTGGTGTGTATGTCTATGTTATTTAAGCAACGAATCGATCAGATTGCAAAAACACAGACACTTGAAATGGAAAATAGCAGAGAAATACACTAAGAAATATAAGAACACAAGAATTTAATATGGAGTTCATCCTATTCTCCAGGGTTACGTCTTCGGTCTAGCTCTCAGTGGTGGCCTTATTTAATTGTGTCTTAAAGCAGAAAATTACAATGAAGGAGCTCAATGTGAGTCTCCTGAAATGGAATTTGCTTAGCAGGGTGGTTCTTGGATGCCCCAAGCCACTAGAGTACACAGATTATTTTCCTTACCAACTCTTTGACCGCTCAAGTCTAACATATCCTCTTAGGGATGGCTTGAATCCCTCAAGCTCTTCTGGTGCTCGATGCTGCCTTCGGTCAGCTCGGACCTCTTTCTTCCGTTCTACTGTTGCTTCACTTTCTTTCTTCTCTCTATTCTTCCTTTCTGTGCTCCATCCTCCCCTCGGGGTTTCGGTCATTCTTCCTCTTTCTGCGTGTGTTATGTTCTCTGTTCATGGCTTAAAACCATTCATGCCCATGGCTCTTCGATTCCTCTTCCACTTCTCATCAGATCGCCTGCTACAGCTTCGCTTGGAGTTCTCTGTTCGACGTCATCATCTAGCTCACAGGGAGTGGCCACATCCTCCTGCAGCTGGGCCAATTCACTTTATTGGTTCGATTTTTCCATTACGTCGTGGAATGAGTCTTCTACCACCTTGGTAGTCAAATCGGATGTCAAATATTTACAAGCTGCGACTTAATCCCCCCTCGATTCTGTTTTCCCATCGTACACTATCTCAGCTATTAGATTTGGAGCCCCCAGATCCGATGTCATTCGATCTCTCGCGCGGTTGACTAGCTCGACCGTTAATGCACGATCAGTGGCAGTTTTCTCTCTCCTCTGCTTGCCACGTGTTGACCTGTTAGTGGGATCACTCCATTTTCGCCAATTCCACTTACCATTTGAGGGTGCCCCCGATCAATACCACTAGTTTTCGGAGCAGGTCCCGCCTTTAGTGCTTTAGCCTTTATCCCATGGTTTTCTCGGCTCTCATGCAATTGAGCGCTTGAGGTTTCTCCATTTTGGGGTTTTTCACCCAGCGATGCGTGATTTAATCGTTCATCAAAAACCTCCTCCGTTTCTCGATTCGGGCCTCCCAGGGGCTAAATTTTCCTCCCGTGCAGTCTCTAGGGGCATCGGTTAGTGCGCTTTGACCGAGGTCCTCATCATTCCACACTGGCTACCATTGCCACTGGTTTAGAGGTGTTTTTGATCACTGTTGTAATTTTTTTGAAATCGGTCCCAATCTGGTACAACCATGGCTCTATTTAATCTCTCTTTATGGATCCAATTCGGATCACGACCTTCCCACTGAAAAGATTTTGGACCACCAAAAGTTGGTTTTATTTCAAGCATCGACTAAGTGAGGGTACTACTGTCTCACTTGCCCAATCTCAATCCATTTTGCATTGCTCGACTTTGAACCTTTGAGTCCAATTCTGAGGTACTCGACATCTCCTCTGCGTGTCGTCCTCACCTTCTTGTCCAAGGCTATGTCTTCCTACAATTCATTCAGATATTTAGGTAGCAGATCATCAATAGAAGGCAATTGACTTTGCTCTTCAGGATCCTCAATCTTTGAAGGTTCAAACAATCTCAAGCAGTCTACATTTACGACTTAGTAGATGTGCATGTAAGCTGGTAGATCACGGCGAAAATCATTTTCACCAATCTTCTCAAGTATCCTAAAAGGTACATACCTGATAGGCTTTAAATTTTTACCTTCACCTTGCATCCTATCCTTGCGGATATACAGCCAGACCTGGTCTCCAACTTGAAAACTATGCTCCATCCGATGCTTGTCATGCCTAGCCTTGTATTTGGCTTGGCTCTTTTCCAGTTGTTCCTATACTGCTTGGTGGATCTCTTGGATCTGTCAATGAACCTAGTTGCCTTGTCCACATCACTGTGTCCATCAACTATAGTATCTTTACCAAAGACAAAATCCAAAGGAGACCTTGGTATGAAACCAAAACAGGTCTCAAAAGGAGATCTCTGTGTAGAAGAGTGTTTTGCTCTATTGTAAGCATGTTGCACATAACACAAATGTTCATCCCAAAGCTTAGTATGTTTGTTGCAATATCCCCTGAGTAACTGGATCGCTGTCCTGTTAACTACTTTTGTCTGGCCATCGGTTTGTGGATGAAAAGATATGCTTTTCTTCAGTTGGGTGTCCATAAGCTCCCATAGACTTGACCAAAAATTCCCCACAAATCGGGTGTCTCGATCAGATACAATAGAAGTGGGTAATCCAAAATGAACCCACACATGTTCAAAGAATAGTTTTGCAGTTTGTTCAGATGTAATCTGTTTATTACAAGGTATCAAAATACACATTTTGTTGAACCTATCCACAATCACATACAGATAATCATGACCTTTCCTAGATTTAGGCAGTCCTCCAACAAAATCCATGGAAACACTCTCCTAAGGATGAGAAGAACTAGTAGGGGAGTGTAGAAGCCTAGTTTTCTATTGTTGGGCTTGCTTTTAGCACACATAGTACACCCTCTTACATATCTAGAAACTGTCTCATTCATTTTCGGCCAATAACAAAATCTTTGTAGCTGTGCAACTGTTTTACTTACCCCAAAGTAACCTGATATCAGAGAAGTGTGTGCCACTCTAATTATCTTTACTCTCTCTGTTTGTGGAATGTAGAGCTTCCCACAATGATATAAGAGTCAATTCTTTACATGATAATCCAATTCTTCTACTCTCTTGCCTTGACTCAAAGTTGCATATACATCTTTAAAGTCTATATCTTGAGCATATTGTTCAATGTAGCTTTCATGTAGTACAGAATTATGCTTAATTATAGTATATGCATTTACAATGGGTCTAGATAACATGTCCGCAACTTTGTTATGTATGCCCTTTTTATATCTGATGACTAAATGAAAATGTTGTAGAAAACCCATCCATCTGTAGTGTCTCGATTGTTGCAACTTAGTATGGGAGTGTAGATATTTAAGTGGTTGATGATCAATATGTAGTACTGTCTCTTTTCCCATTAAGTAATGTTTCCACTTTTTCACACTCTGAACTAATGCACACAATTCTTTATCATATGTAGGATAGTTAACTACTATTGGGTTAAAATTCTTAGAATGATAACATATGGGTTTACCATGTTGTGTCAACACTGCTCCCATGGCATAGTCACTGGCATCTATTTGGATCTCAAATGGTCTTTGTAGATTAGGCAGTGCTAGTACAGGTGCTGTACTAATCTTTTCTTTCAAGGTGTTGAAGGCTTTCTGATGTTTGCCTCCCCACTAAAACACCTTGTTCAATCCTGTCAAAGCATGTAAGGGAGCTGCAATTGAGGAAAAATTAGAAACGAACTTCCTCCAATATTGTGCTACTCCTAAGAAGCTTCTTACTTCTGTAGCAAACTTGGGTTTAGGCCAGTTTACAATGACTGCCACTCTAGAGGGATCTATTTTCAATTCACCACCCCCTACTATATGACCCAAATAATTTAGAGATGTCTTGCCAAATTCACATTTTTAGAGTTTAACATAAAGTTTTTTTCTTTTCAAAACATCTAATGTCTGCTTAACATGCTTTAAGTGTTCTTCCCACATTTTACTAAAAATCATAATGTCATCCAGATACAAAATAACAAAATCATCAAGAAAAGGGTTGAGTACATCATTTATTAATCTCATGAAAGTAGCAGGAGCATTAGTCAAGCCAAAAGGAATAACCAGCCACTCATATAATCCCTAATTTTTTGAAAGAAGTTTTCCATGCATCTTCCTCTGAAACTCTGACTTGATGGTATCCACTATGCAAATCTAGCTTGGTGAAATAAACAAATTCCTTCAATTGATCTAAAAGATCATCTATGCGAGGAAGGGGATAACGATTTTTGATTGTTATCTTATTCAGTACTCGGTAGTCAATGCACATTCTCCATGAGCCATCTTTCTTTCTCACCAAAATGATTGGTGACCCACATGGTGATGTGTTAGGCCTGATGAACCCCTTCTCGAGCAACTCTTGCACCTACTTCTTGATTTCAACGTTCTCTAAAGCAGACAACCTATACATTCCAATGTTAGGCAATGGAATATCTTGCTACAAAATAATATCATGTACTATTTCCTTTTTTGGGTGGCAGACCTTTAGGTTCCTGAAACTGAACATCATACTCTGAAACAATGTTTTCTATATCAGCTTGCTGTTGAGCATTACAACCCTCAAAGACATTGGTCTTATCAGGTTTCTTTTCCTTTACAACCATTAGTAAGAATTGTTTGCATGAATTTATCATTCTTTTCATCTGCCAAGAATTTATGAGAGTATAATTATTCTTGAGCTTGTGAGCTCTTACAAAGTGTTCGATTCCATATTTAACAAGTAAATACTTGTTCTTAGCTCTATAGAAAAGAGATTTTCTATCATACAAGTAAGGAATTCCTAAAAAATTCCACATATATCCAAAGGAATTATGTCTAACTCAACCTCATCTACAAATGCTAACCCAAAAGAAAACTTGAGTTTGCACTATCTAGTCACTTGTAGTTGTGCTTTATCATTCAACCATCCTAATGGGTATGGTTTCTTGTGAGGTGTGGTTGCTAATCCCAATTTCTTTACAATTGCTTCAGAAATCAGATTTACTTGTGAGCTACTATCAAATAAAGGATCAATCTTTTGATGTGTGGAAATAACTCAAATATGAAAAAGCTCATGTCTCTTTCTCTCATGTTCTTCATCAATAATAGTTTGAGCAGAATTACTAGTAGATGCTTCAGAATTCTTACCTTTTATGCATGTGGTTGCAATGATTGTTTCATCTCCCGAGTCTGACCCCAAATCTTTCTGAATAGCTGCAACAGTCTTCTTCTTCTTGCCCTTAGACTTCTTAGGTCTCAGCTCTGGATGCAGAATCCAACAACGCTCATCATCACACCCCTCCTTTTTACAATGAGTGCATGAAGCTTTGCTTTTCTGTGCAGTGGTAGCCTTCCTTGCTTTCCACTTCTGCTTTCTTTTCTCCTTGGTCTTGCTTGCAGTGGGTTGGGATGGTCCTCCAACATCTGGATTTCCATTCTTTCCTCTAGCTTCTAGATGAGTAGCTTGTACAGATACCTCATCTATACTAGTGGGATTAAACATGAGGATGGTATGCCTCATGTAGATGTGTAGACCACCAATGTACTTCAAAAGAGTCTCTGGTGAGTCTAATGAGATCCCTAGAATCAATGCTCTCTTTCTAAATTCTTGAGTGTACCCTTGCACACTTTGCCCTTTCAACTGCTGAAGAGTTTTCCAACTCATCATGGCTTGTTGCATGTAGGACAATGGATAGAACTGCTTCTTGATTGCAGAAACAAAGTCACTCCAGAGAGAGATAGTCTTCCCATGTCTTTTCATGTCAGCTTGGGTTCTACCTTCCCACCAAAACAAGGCATTTCCTCCTAGGCATAGGCTTTCCAGCTGAATTTTTCTCTTGTCTGAGTCAATGTTTTTCACTTTGCAATACACATCAATTTGTCTAATCCAATTGTCCAACTTTTCAACATTTAGCTCTCCATCATATATAGGAAAATCAAATTTAACATCTAGCTTAATCAAAGATGCTTTCTTATTATGCATAAGGCTATTAGGAGGTGTGAGAAAGCCTTCCTCTTTCCTCTTTCCTTTTCAATGGTCATGGGAATGAGACTCATCTTCTTCTTTGTCTTGTTTAAAACCTGATGAATCTTCATCCTTCTGCTTTCTAAAGTCCCTATACATTTCTTCTACCATAGACTTTATAGCTAGGAAACTTTCTATGAATTGAGGGTCTGGCCCCATAGAACCTTCCTCTGACATTGTCTTCCGAGGATAGACTCTCCCAATTTCAGGATTGGTTTCGACCAACTCTCCTTCTCCTAATGTGAGCTTTGATCTAGTGAGCATTCAATAGCTAAACTAACACAAGCTTTTCTAACTTTACAACCTAGAGCTCTGATACCACTTGATCTGATAATCACCCTGTGAGTGACCTCAGTTAAAGATTTACTAAATGAAGGTATTACAAACTCATATGTTGGTGTGTGTGTCTATGTTATTTAAGCAACGGATCGATCAGATTGCAAATACACATAATATTGAAATGGAAAACAACAGAGAAATACGGTAAGCAATATAAGAACACAAGAATTTAATAAAGAGTTCACCCTATTCTCCAGGGCTACGTCTCTGGTCCAGCTCTTAGTGGTGGCCTTATTTTATTGTGTCTTGAAGCAAAGAATTACAATGAAGGAGCTCAATGTGAGTCTCCTGAAATGGAATTTTCTTAGCAGGGTGGTTCTTGGATGCCCCAAGCCACTAGAGTACACAGACTCTTTTCCTTACCAGCTCTTTGACCTCTTGGGTCTGACAAATCCTCTTGGGGATGGCTTGAATCCCTCAAGCTCTTCTGGTGCACAATGCTGCCTTCGGTCAGCTCGGCCCTCTGTCTTATGTTCTGCTATTGCTTCACTGTCTTTCTTCTCTCCGTGCTTCCTTCTTGTGCTCTGTCCTCCCCTCAAGGTTTCGGTCGTTCTTCCTCTTTCTATGTGTGTTATATTCTTTGTTCATGGCATAAAACAATTTGTACCCATGGCTCTTCGATTCCTCTTCCACTTCTTGTCGGATTTCCTGCTACAACTTCGCTTGGAGTTCCATGTTTAGAGTCATCATCTAGATCGCAAGGAGTGGTCACATGTCCTCCTGCAACTGCGCCAATTTGCTTCATTGGTTTGGTTTTTTCCATTACGTCGTGGAATGAGTCTTCTGCCACCTTGGCAGTCAAATTGGATGTAAAATATTTACAAATTGCAGCTTAATCCCATGTCAATTATGTTTTCCCATCGGGCGCGATCTTAGCCATTAGATCTGGAGCCCCCAGATCCAACACCGTTCTCTCGTCCCACGCGGTTGACTAGCTCGACCATTAACGCGCAATCAACGACAGTTTTCTCTCTCCTCTGCTTGCCACGCATCGACCGCTTAGTGGGATCGCTCAATTTTTTCCAATTCCACTTACTGTTTGAGGGTGCCCCCAATCAATACCACCGGTTTTCAGAGCAGGTCCCGCCTTTAGCACTTTAGCTTTTATCCGACGTTTTCCTGGCTCTCATGCGCCCGAGTGCTTGGGGCTTCTCCATTTTGGGGTTTTTCGCCCAGTGATGCATGATTAAAAACCTCCTCCGTTTCCTAATCTGGGCCTCCCAAGAGCTAAATTTGCTGCCCGTGCAGTCTCCATGGGCATCGGTCAGCGCACTTTGATCAAGGTCCTCATCATTCCACGCTGGCTGCCTTTGCCACTAGTTTAGAGGTGTTTTTGATCGTTGTTGTAATTTCTTTGAAGTCTGTCCCGATCTGGTACAAACATGGCTCTGTTTAATCTCTCTTTATGGATCTGATTCAGATCACCCAATATATACTCGATGGTACGGGAAGCACAAGTTTGTGTTAGCGTTGTCTAATGCATAACCATTCGGTGAGAGAATTTCCATATACTTTCCACACTAGAGTTCCCCTGATAGACCCAAGAGTACTGGAGAACCTCCGATATACTTCCGTACTGGAATGAGATTTCACCCTCAGGATACAATGCAGGCAGTTAATGACAACTACTAGGTTTATAGATGCCAGAACACATATCTAGCCTAGACCTCTAAATGGTTGTGTTAAGTTCCAAATGCTCCTTAGGTTAATTCACTAAATTTTAATGTTTTTCTTGAATTATGTTTCAATTTTGGGCTCAAACGATGTCACCTGAATCCTAGAATGAAACTATATGAGAAAAAGGAAACTTTTCATATCAATGAATTCTATAATAGCGAGGGAAGAAAGTTCAATCAATTAATGCATAAAACAAGAGAATGCATCAAGCAATACACCTCCACTAACTTTTCCAAATGAAAAATGCAAGAGCAAAACAAAACTTCACTTTCACTAATGAATATGCAATCTATTGAAAATAAAAAATGAATTTTACTTCACTAAGATGCAATTTACCTATATGCTATTCTCTGTGATATTCACATGCTGATATGAAACTAAGCTTCAACTAAAGCAAAAATGAATATTTTGATTCAAAACTTCTAATGCAAAAAAGGCATCAATGAAAGTAACACCAAATTCAAAAGTACTCAATGAAAATGTCTTTCACTTTCTTTTTCAAATAAATAAGCTATACTCATTTTAGTTTGTAAACCAAACAATGTAATCTATGCTTGATAAATGACAAAGATGGATTTAAAATGCAAGATTACTGTCTAGTCAATTTGACGTCTTAAATTGCTCTACATAAATTATCAATCCGAGTATCGTAAATTGATGAAGTGTGGTGCACCATATGTGCTTAGTTAACCTTTTTCTTACTTCGTTGTTTTATAGATTTTATTTTGTTTTGGGGTTTTGTTTTTGTTGGTTTTCTAAAGTATCTAATGCAAATAGAAATCCTATTCTAAGGTCTAAAGAATACTTTTAAAGGTCAAGTATGGATGTAGATTTCAAGACAAAGTCTATGTTCGTAATGGTAACTTCCAAAACTTAGCACTTCAAAAGATTTAAAACATGTTATTGATGGAATTAGTACTTAAAAAAAAGTGTAAATATGCAGCTACTTCAATCAAATAAAAGATGAAATACTGATCAAAGTTTTCAAAAAGGTTTTCAAACTTGCAATGATGAAATCAATTACTAAGAGAAAATAAAAATGTACCTAAATTCTAATTAAACCAAACAGTGAGCTAATGACTATGAAACCCAGTATCCTTGCTGCTGTATAAAAATAAAACTAAACTTAAAGAAATTCAAAAACTGTAATCAAAGTAAACTAAATCATATTACATCAACTCATATTCTCACTCCTCACCATTCAACTCGCTCTGGCTATAGGATGTAATCATAAACAAATTGAGTAATCTGATATCTAAATTGCATAAAATGAAACTAAGATCAAACTACGCTTTCATACTTCAATCCCTCACCATTCGACTCGCTCTAGCTATAGGAGGTAACTAAAAATGACATGAATAATCTAATCACTAACTTGCAGAAAAATAAACTAATTTCAAACTACGCATTCATACTTCAATCCCTCACCATTCGACTCGCTCTGGTTATAGGAGGTAACTGAAAATGACATGAGTAGTCTAATATCTATCTTGCAGAAAAGTAAATGAAAAAAACAAAACTGAAAGAAATAAACAGTGTTGGAATTAGAACTAAGAAAATAGCAGAAGGACAAGATAATTCCATCATGTCATTAGTCATTAAAAAGCTATGTGCATTACTAATCTACAATCAACTGGTTGAACACACTTGCATGAATTAAAATTGCATGAATGAAAAATCTAATCTATCAAACTTGAAAGCAATCAAATGACATAAT
>APFE030012283.1:0-23921 GCA_000404065.3 Pinus taeda
AGCTACGAAATCGATCAATTTCAGAGTATCTCATCAAGTGGAAGAACTTACCCATTGAAGATTCCACATGGGAGGACAAGAATTTTATACAGAAGCATCAAGAACTACTCAAGCATTGAGGACAACACTTTTTGAAAGAAAGGGGCATGTTAGGCCCCTATACTACTAGTGTAACCCCTTATTGTTATTAGGACAACCTACTTATTTTATTGATGTACCCATGTAGTGCCCATATTGTTACTATTGTGCCCCATAGAAGCCCACTATTGTTATTATTGTGCCCTTACATTATTATTGTTAGGTCGGCTCTAATTATGTTATGACCACTTAGACTCCTATATATAGAAAGGAGGCCTTTTCATTTATATCATCCAAGAATTGTTCATTTGTGTAATGTAAAGGAGGTTTGCCCCTCGAAGAGGCTAAATTCTAAGGCGTTCAACTATCTTTTCTATCTTTTTGTGAGCTGGTTTCATAACAATACCTAATGTAAGGAGAATTGGGTTGTTGAAGGTATCCAATGACATAAGGACCAGCCTACTATTCAACTATAGGTGTTGGTGGAGGAGAAGGAGAATATTGTATAGTGCTCAATAGAGAAGTTCTAGAGGGAATTTTAGAAATATATGTCATGGGAGAAGTCCAGGGACTGGATGTTGCACCACAGAAGGTACCAGACAACGATTGATAACCAAGTGGGAGAGACAAGCCACCATACAGATGTGCCTCTAGTGATGTCATAAACATGGTTGAGTAAGAAATAGTGGTTTTATCAACCAAAGTAGCAGGCTGGAAAACTATAGGTGATTCAATAATGGTTAACAATCCCAAAGACAATTGTTGTGAAAAATTAAAGGGTGAACTGAAAGGGCCAAAATATAATAAAGGAGGCTGAGATGGAGTCTAAAGAGGAGGAAGAGGATAATTCTGATAATGATAAAGCCCTCTCAAATGAATAGGAGAAGAGGGAAAGGGTTCTTCTTATGGTATCTCTTCAATTCTCACAAGACTAGGTGGAAGGGGTTCACCGTCGGGTCCAAGATATATAGTTGACATTTGTGTATAAGAAAAAGGAAGAGAAGGGGAAGGTCCTCAAGTAATAGGTAAAGATGGCTAGGGTACCTCAGGTTGAATAAGCTCAGGTAAGTAAATTTAGACTCAATAACCTCATGCACTAAGGATTCAGGTACATCTGTTTCAATTGTGTCAGATTCACTAGGAAGAGAAGATGTAATCTCGGGCTTAGAACTCAAAGTGCAAGATGATTCTGGTGTATCAATTTCAAGAGGAGTACCAAAAGTAGTTCTAGAATTCCCTAGTTCGGTAGTTTACATCTTCTTATGCTTCTGATGATGGCCAGGAGTTTCCTCTGGTGGAAGAGGAGGCTTATTTTTCATTCTACGTGAACAGTGAGGGAAAGGTGTTTGTCCTTCCACATTGGATTAATAATTTTTAACAATTAACAAAAAAATAAAACAAAAAAGGGGTAAAATAGGCATAGAGTTTCACGAAGCAAATGTGAACTACAATATACACCTTCGAGAACCAAGGACTTAACATATGTGTAGGAAATCTCCTTGAATGATGTGATCTGTGTATCACGGTATACAAGTGGCTAAATTGGTTACCTATGGTGAAGATAAACTATGGTGGATATACTTGAAAATACGTGGAAGTGCAATCTGTAGTAGTGTTATCCAATGTGTAATGGTTTGATGAGAGTATTCCCATATACTTATCTTGTGTGCAAAGTAGTCCAATATATCCAAAGGTACGTAGAGAACGATTTGATACACTTACGTATGTGGATCGAGATATCACCCTTTGGATACAATGTTGGAAACAATGACAACTCCTACGTTGAAGGACATCGAAACAAGTCTCTAGCCTAGACCTCTAAGTGTTTGCGTTATCGTTACAAATTCTCCTTAGGTTGATTTAGTAAACTTTAATGTTTATCTTCAATTAAGTTTCAGTTTTGGGGCTGAGCATGAGTTTCACCTAAATTCCCAAAGATGCAAGATAGCATGAAGAAATGAAATCTTTCACTTTCAATGAAAATCTATCTAAAGGAGGCAATAGGCAAAGAGTATGTAGCATACAAAATGTAGCAAACAATATGATAAGTGCAATTCCATTTTAAT
Source organism: Pinus taeda (assembly GCA_000404065.3). Lineage (NCBI taxonomy): Eukaryota > Viridiplantae > Streptophyta > Pinopsida > Pinales > Pinaceae > Pinus > Pinus taeda. Next base: position 2,145 of record APFE030012283.1, read on the forward strand.
GCAATTGTTCCAATTTTCACGCACACACAAAACCCTATATGCCAATGCAAAGATATTTTTCTTTTCAATTCCATTTAATTTTCAAATATGATGAAAACTAAGATGCATGTCTAATCATTGATAAAAGCAAACTTTTCAAAACGATGACTAAAACACCAATTCATTCAAGCACTTAATGATAAGAAAAATCAGATTTCTAATGACCTAATGATAAGAACAAAGGAAAATATAAACATATCCTTATCAAAGGTACTCAAAAAAAAAAAAAAACCAAATGGATGCTTCTAAGATACCACAAGACACTAAGAGACTCAAGGAAGAGAAATTTAAACAAATCCGGATGGAGTGATAATCAGATAAAAGAAAATTTGTGCATGAATAAGGACCAACACAGGTGCTAAAGGCGCACTAGTTCTCTGCAAGAAGGAACAGAAAAGGCTCAGGAGAATTGCAACACTCTATCACTAGACCAAAGGGAGAGCTGATCAGGGATGCAAGGTTCTGAAACAAAATTTGTAATTGAAACTCAATGACAGGTCTTCCAAGGTCTATTCATGACTTAGTAAGACCGTGAAGGTCTAAAGAAGAGATAAAATAAGCACTAAGGACAAGGAAACCACCAAGGTAATATACCAATCCCTAGTGGAGTCACCAATTTGTTATACAAAATCTATGACTGTAGACAAAAGTATCTTCCCTAGACTTGATGGCCTAGTGTAGAACAACTAAAAGAAAAGAAACCAATTTTTTCCTTAAAGTAAATGGACAATGGGATGAAGTCTACCTGGAATCTAGTGATCTAGGTGGATGTTGGTGGCCACCCACCTATCCCATTTGGACCCGCGCAATTGTCTCTTTCAATTTTTCAGTTTCCGTAATTGTAGCACAATTTACTATTTTTAGCAGTTTTTTCGGGTCCTGAACTTCCGAAGCCATTTTGAGGCCCTAAACGACATTTTTTGGGAAATCTAGGGGCAACATGGGTGCATGGAACGATGTTGCCCTTCCCAAAGTGGTAGTTCTTTGATAGATCTTTCTAACGAGCTATCATACGCGTCACACAGAGATCATATGCCAAAGTTACGACCCCAGGAAATTGATGTACCAATTTACCCAAAACGGGGCCCACAATTTGGCGTTTCATCTTCGAGGGTTAGGTTTTGGAATGTGAAGGGTTTCCATTGTTTCTCAACAATAAATAGGCCTTCGAGCCTCATTGTAACACAGTTCGGAACAGTTCAGAGGCATGTAGTCACCACATCTCTTCTCAGAGATAAGCTACCATCGCCCTAGCTGGTTTATTTCCATTTCTGGTTGTAAGCATATTTCAGTATTTTCCATTAATGAAATGAAATATTATTTCCACTGCATCTTTGTGTATATGGTTATCTCTGTATTTTGTTGTGTTCCTGTTTAAATCCGAATCATCTAGCCTCCTACTCTATGTGCTCAAGCTCATCCAACTAGTAGAAACAGAGAAGGGGAAAATCTAAATGTGCAAACCTATGTCATAGGTGTTACATGCTTCTCTGAAGGAACAACCTCTTCTTCTCCAAATAGCTCGGGATCCCTTTTCTACCCCAAAAATAAATAAGTTCCTATGCACATTCCTCTTGAAAAATACAAAGGTGAAAGGAGAGAAAGGCTTCCTATGCATAGAGGTGAAGCATGCAACTCCACCATGGTACTGACCAGGCTTGCTGGCAGTGGAGCAATGTATGTGTTCCTGCATGACTCCATCGGGATACTGTCTAGGTTTGCTGGTAGTGAAGCCACACCAGAGATGAAAAACTATACTTTGAAAATTTTCAACTCACGAGCTAACTACCCTTTGTGGATTCAAAACATTGTGATCAAGCTAAACTATTGATTGAGTGGAAAAAGGTGAACCATGTATGTCCATGGTGTAAGTGGGGAAGCTGAAGTAACCCGCACAACGATTCAATACTGCTCAAAATACCAAGGTCCTATGTTAGCAATGAACTGAAACAGAGAAGCTGGAGTTCCACCAATGTGTCGCCAAGTGTTGTAGCGCCTACAACCACCCTCCAAAATTTTGGCTTGAACCCAATTTTAGAGCCTTCCTTGAGAGTTTCACTTGATGATTACACACACTAGGGTTCATTCCATGAGCTCATGTGAGTCCTTGCATCTGCCTTGCTTGTTCATTTCATTCAAGTTTCTACATGTTGGTCTCTAAGTCATGCTTGAGACCATGTTCTCATTATGCTCAACGTCTTCGCTTCGTATGTGCTTGTTGTGTTCACTATGAAAGCATCTATCACACTCACACATGAAGTGAGATTCACTGTCACACAAGCACCATCTCGATCAATGAATGGTTAATCACGAGTGTCACACTTGTCACTTGCACCGTCAATCAGTGATGTTGAACATGTATGTCTGGGTGGTTTGGGTTGTCTCATCGTCAAGTCAAGTGAGTGTGTGTTTGTATGATCACCTATGCATCTTTCGATCATCCACACACTTGGTCATTTTTGGTAAAGTTATAATGAATAGAATCTCCTATGATAGTCAGACCATCACCCCACTTTAAAATCAATCCACTGTCAACTATAACAATGCAGAAGCACCAAGCTATTATTTTCAAGTTGTGTTGCATGTAAGAAATTCAATCAACCTTCGTACTGGCCACCCAGACAGTCGAACCCGAAAATCATCGCAGGATTGACTCCCCTCAAAAATGGCACAGAGGCCACTGAACTTACTCACTCAATTGACTAAGGAAATTGCACAGATATGCAGAACATACACCAAGTGCCCATCCCTATCTCCCTCATAAAATTGTGCAATTTTCCCAGACAGCCATCCTGACAGTTGACCAACTATCAACTCAGAAATTGCACAATGTTCATGAGCAGGCATTCCGTTTTCCATTAGTCATCTTAGCTCAGAAAGTTCATAGAGATGATCATCAGGCCAACCTCCCAACCTCATTGCAGTTTCCCTTGCTAGCAACTCCTAGCAGAAGACTGTTATTTCCCTCCAGGAATTACACAGTTTCTGTTGTCAGTGAATAAGAAACCAACTACCAGTTCCCCCTACGAATTGCACAGTTTTGGCTACTAGTGACCCCAGCAGCCAACTACCAGTTCCCTCTAGGAGTTGAACAATTTTTGTTGTGAGTGACCCTAGTAGCCAACTACCAGTTCCCTCAGGGAATTGTGTAACTTTGGCTTCTAGTCTCCTAGGCAGTTCCTCCCAAAAACTGTGTAGCTTCTGCCTGCTGACCCTTCTCGCAGCCTGACACGTTCCTCTGGAAAATTGCACGAATATGGTTGTCCAACCCCCGCTTTCCATTCGTTCTGAAAAATGAGCAAAGCATGCCTGCCTTGCCTTCCTGTAGCCCACACTGTCCCTTGATGAGCCCCAAAAATGGATAATTATATGGGCTCATTCAACCTCCTAATTTGACTTAATCCACCATTCTCATTAGTTTATTGCATGTTTTTTATTATATTTATGCTAATAGAGTGAATTGGGTTAATCATTATGCCAACAAGTCTAATGGGTGCTTTGTGCAGCTTTTTGGTCAATTTTGAGACAAAACAAAGGTTTAAATGAGCACTTGGCAGCGAAAATCGTGGAGAGGATTTGTAGGAAGGTGTCCCCTTCATTTAATGGGCCCTTACCTCAAATTCTCCACTATTAGCTCGTAGTTCAAGGGCCACCAAATCGATTATCACAAGGGCAGCCAAGCAAGTCAAGTAGGACTACTGTTAACTGCAAGTTTTGGGCAGCCGAGTCCCTAAAGTTTAGGAGGACTATTGGTGTCCTCAATTTGTATAAATAATAGGGCTTAGGGCCTCATTTTGGTTAGCCAATAGTTAGTCACTTTGTAGGAAAACGTTAGCTAGTTTGTAGTTCGATTTTAGTTAGTAGATTAGCTTTGCATTTCAGCACATTTTCAAGCTTTCCCTTATCGATAGTTTTTTATGCAATTCTTCTTTTCTTGCTCAATAAAGATGAATCCAGCTTTGCACCAGCTCTAAATCTCTCTTAGGAGGCTGTAGCTCTTAGGGTTGGGCCCATCTCAAGTGCCCAGTACCTCCTTTGTTTACTTTCATGTGTCTTTGCTGCATTCTTAGAATACAATCTGTTATTTAGATTTAAATCTTGTTTTGTTATTTAGGTTGCTTTTTATGGTTAAAGTAGCTTTTCATGTTCAGATTTATTTGATAGGTTATTAACAGGGAAAAAGCTTCAGAAGAAGGCCAACGAGCACCTTTGATTTCACCTCTCCCTCATAGGATCAAGGGCTGGGATCAAGGTGACCTTACTGCCAACAAAAACACAATCTTTGCTTCGTTATGCAATCATTAGTGTTCGATTTTTTATTTGCAGAAGTTGGTTACGTGTTCAGAGTCTTGATTCCTTAGTTTGCATAGCATTTCACATTATTTCATTTCAAATAAACTTCTGTTCATTTCCTTTTGCTGTTAGGTCAAATTAGAGTGAAGTAACTAGGTCATAGGTTTTATGTGTTTGTTTGTTCAGTTTGAAAAACCACTTGCAGAGTACCTGTTATCCTTCCTTACCTGCCCATACTCCATCCAACCTACCTTCTTCACCCTTCACTTAGAACCCTTACCTTACATTTGCCTCATTCGCTTACTTTGCCATGATTCTCATCTTCTTGTGCAACATCGTTTCATCCTTCCTTGAACAAATCTCACCATCTACGCCACTCCTCAACTCCATCCTCCAAGTCTTGAACTCCCCTACACCCCTATTTCACCTCCATACTCGTTCCTCCACCTTTTTCCCTCCATCCATTCTCCAAAATCCTCTTTTTAGAACATCCTATAGAAAATTACAGAACATCCTGTAGAAATTCCAGAACATCCTGTAGAACCCCTGCAGACTTCTTGTAGAAGCTCATGAAAGTGATTTCTTGAGATCCGATCACTGTGAAACCCTCAGGAAGGGTGCTAGGGACCCCTTAGGACCTCTTCTAACCTTCCCAACCTCCTGCAAGCATTTTCTCCCACTGATCCACCTCTGCATAGTAAAAAATAATGAAAGCACATGCATGGTAAATCTGACAACTTAATCAAAAATACAAAAAGATGTTTTCTTCAGATAGAAGTAGTTTAGACACATGTAGTTTAGTTTCCTAGAAGTAATGGCATCTCTTTCAGTAGCTTTCACCCTCTTTCTTGCATCAGTAGGGCTAGCTGGTAAAATTAGGGTTTGCTAGGGTTTACGTTTCCTTCAACGTTCTAGTTTCTTTTTGCAAGTAGATTAGCCTTCTTTGAGTTAGCTTTCATCCATCAGTTAAAAAGCTTCTTCTGAGAGCTCATAGAATTTGGCTTAAGCTCCTAGCAGACTTGTGCCAGCTGATCAAGTGACAGCCGCAGAAAGAGCTAGTACTTGTGCATACAACACCGTTGCTTCCAAGTTGTTACGAACTACCGGGTTGATAAAATTAAAGAAGGGATTTCCAGGAGTTGCAACATTATTGCTGCAATACTGGGGCCCACCATCTTTTTGGCACCATTACCGGGGAAGCGTTAGAGTATTGGTGATTGCTGCTTTTCTTCTATTTTCCACTACAACCTTCTGTTAAGTAGTTTATTTCATTTCCATTATGCAATTTCATTTCTGCAAAAGTAGAGTAGACATTTCCTGCTTTCATAGATTAGCATTTCAATTCTGCAAGCGTAGATTAGCATTTCAATTCCGCAATTTCAATTCCACAAGCATAGCTTAGCATTTCATTCTTGCAATTTCATTTGAGCAAAATAGATCAGTCCTTTCCTGCTTTCATTTCAATTCCGCATTTTCATTTTAGCAAGATAGTTAGTTGCAGTTCAATCTATTTTAGTTTTGCAGGTACAAGAAGAAAAATAAAAAAATCAACCCAAAAGATTTCCTTTCATGCATGATAGGAGTAGAGATAAGTCAGAAAAATACTTGCACAACACCCCCCACTACTTCACACAGCCAACCTTCTCTCTTCTTCGATGGCTTTGATTAAGGAGAACCCCTGGGCAGACATCAAGGCATATTTAAAGAACCTCTAGGGGAGAAGAAGAAGAAAAAATTTCATTGGAGCAAATGGCTGCAAACAGAAATGTTGGGAGCAATACCTTATCCAAAAGTGAATTTTCACATCAAATGGAAGATTTCAAGAGTGAGATGAGGCAGTTTCTTGCCATGCAACTGGATACCTTGCAGATTCAAAGGAAGCAAGAGGGTTTTGGACATATTTTGTCCTAGGTGCACTGGAAAGCATCCTAGGAACGAATGTCCAATGCACTCCCTGAAAGTGTGTTTCATCTGTGAAGAATACCATCCTACGAATCAATGCCCTTCCTTGCCTCGACTTAAAGCTGCATATCAGAGAACCAAAGGAGCCACTAAATCACTTTATTATATGAACCAAAGGAGGCCACATGGACCTAGATCTTACTAGCAGGAACTGCAAGGGACATCCGAGACCTATTATGACCCCTATCAAGCCACTTTCATGCCTTCTTGGGATCCCCCTGCTCATCCTTCCTGGTTCAAACCTCCTCCTTCTTCCTTCACAGATCCATATTATGCCCAACCAGCTGCTCATCCATTTCACTCTTATGCTCAGCCACAACCTCAGTGGAATGCACCTCATCAAGGGTGGAGGTCCCAGTACAACTCTCATCTCGCTCATTTTCCTCCACCACCTGCCCAACTACAACCCCATCCACATCCATCTCAAATATACACCCCCACGCAACTACCCATACCACCATTTCCAAACCTGCACATTGGAATAGCTCAACCCAATTGCAAAGCTGAGGCACAACATGTCCAAATGAATCCTCTTGAGCTCAATGATCTTCACCGAAGCTCAGGAAGAGTGTTGCAAAACAGAGATTATATTGACAACATTGAAGGACCAAAGGCAAAAGAAGATTCAAAAGAGGAGATCAAAGAACCATGGGCTGCACTTGATGAAGGGAAGACATCAGAATCAGATGTCAAGAGAGTTCCCTCATGGTTACCATCAAATCCTCCATGTATTCAAGAGAAAACTCAGCAAATAGAGGAAGATGTGTAGGTCATGATAGAAGAAGATATGGAGAATGATCTAGATCAGCAAAAAGACCAAGGATATCAAAGCTATATTGAGATATGGTTTCAGATGGTCACTAAGTTGCAAGAGTACTCTCTTCTTCAGCTATGCCTAATCCCTTCAAAGTCAAATCATTTGGTCTCTGAAATCTGGATAGCTGTCAATTCATGCATTTCAAGCCTCCACATCATTATGTCTCTAATCTCGATGTGCATATGGCTCCATTGGAAGTATTCTTATACTTGAGAATGATTTTCTTTTTCAAGTAGGGTTGGGTAGAAAAAAGAAAGAAAAAAAAAGAAGAAGAAATGAAAATAAGAGGAAAATAAAGATCTAAGGTGAAAACCTCCTCGGAGGCGCCTCAGATCAGCTCATTGATTGAAAACCTCCATGAGGTGGTGAATGGGTTGGAAGAAAGAGAAAAGAAAAAAGAATAAGATCCCTGGGTGAAAACCTCCCTTGGAGGTGTCTAGGGCAGGCAATTAGGGTGAAAAGCTCCATGAGGCGCCCTAGTTGTTTTCAAAAAAAAAAATGAGAGAGAGAAAAAAAGAAGAAAAGAGAAAAAAAAAAAGTAAACCTAATTTCCATTGAATAATTGCAGGTTACAAGAAGGACATTGCAGGTCAGGAGGATCACTCAAAACAAAGATAGAGGAAGTTTTGGGCTTTCTACAGGAAGCTACAGGCATTTCTACAGGAAGTTCTGTATTTCTATAGGAAACATCCTGTAGAACCTTCAGGCGAGCCAGATTCGATTTTGGAAGGGAATCTAAAGCTTGGAATTTATTGGTTAGGCCTGCAAGCATCCATGTTTCCATTCCTCACCCTTTTCCATCATTTTTTTCCACCTCATTGTGCTTCTTTTATGAAAATTGTGTTTTCTACAGGAAGTTCTGTGTCTTCTGCATGAAGCTTACAAAAAAGTCAAATTGATCTCCAAAGAGGACCCAAAGGTTGGGAATATGTCCATGAGGCCTGCACACATCCACGTTTCCATCCCTCACCCTTTTCCATCATTTTTTCCACCTCATTGTGCTTCTTTTATGAAAACTGTGTTTTCTACATGAAGTTCCTGTAGAAATTACAAGAAGCTAAAAATGGATTGCAAAAAGGTAGTTTGGCGAACATGATAGCTTCCTCAAGGGTTCAGAAGTCCTCCTGCAATCTTCAAACTCCTCCTCCATCATATCCATGCCTGCATCACAACCCAAGTTCAGTTTTTTACCATGCAAAAACTTGCAGAATGCTTTGAAGAAAAAATACATAGAACATAATTTGTTTTTCCCATAACTTAGAAACTGTGCATCCATTTACAAAACCGTTTTACAGGGAGTTGTATAGGGATGATGGCAACATGCCTGAGCAATTTCATCCAATTCTGGTGCACGGTTTCCAAGAAATCCACCTCCATCACCGTCAACAATTTTTGCATTTTCTCCATATACGTGCATCCATTTGAAAACCTGTTTCATGGGAAGATGCATATGGGTGATAGTAACCTACCCAAGCAGTTTTAGCTGATTCCGATGCACTATTTCCACGAAATTGATCTCTGTAGTATTCATCCATTTTCCATTTTTCTCGAAATCTGTGCATACATTGATAGCAATCTTGCTATGGGAGGTGCATAATGATGATAGGAACATGCTCAACAAGTTTCAGATCAATCTGATCTATCGTTCGGGAGCAATGGTGAAAACAAGTTTCGGTCATGTGAAAATTCAGCAACAGCAGCAACTTGAGGGTGCAGATCTGAACGTGAATCCAGCTCCTACAGCATGGATCCGGCCAGAGGATACCTACACAAGAAAAAATAGCCATGAATCAGCCACCAAACCATCATGCAACCACAGATACCAATGCATGCAGCAAATGAAAGGCCACAACACCTCACAACAACCATTTGACTTGCAAGTATGTGTCTAAACCAACTCCTCTATTTGCATAAATATGATTCGAAAGTGCATAACGAATGAAGTGGTGGGATTAAGCCGATAGTTCCTTGTGCAATTCTCTAGCAATCAGCTAGAAATCATGCAGCGTATGTGTTAGACAACTCACGTGAAATTAAAAAAAAAAGAAAAAAAAACATGTAGTGTTGGTCATTTGAACTCCAGTGCAACTGATTAACAAGAAGAGAACATATAGTTCATCATAACACTGCCGTCTACATGGGCCAATGCACATTTTTGTCACCTCACCACAAGTCACGCGACAATTAAAGAACACTCAGCTGAAACTCACAAATTGTTGTTCTTGCACTTGCCACATCCTCAACAGAAGTTTGCACAAAATGATTAACTAGTCACCCTCCACCAGTTTCTCTACCTGTTTTCGATATTCTGCCACGTATCAGGCTCGTTCAGAAGCAAAGGGATGCTCTACAGGCGTTTCTACAGGAAGTCTTCTATAGGAAACACAGAAAACAACCATGCAGAAAGGAAACCTGGGATTTTCAGCAAAGTTCAAGCTCAAAATGAGGTAGGATCGGGGAAACTTCTTTGTGCATGATTGTTTGGTGCAAAATGGTGAATTGATCACGACATTAAATTGAGAAATGAGAGTAAAAAGTATTCCTGTGCATTGAGAACAGTGGAAGTCTGCCTACATGATTTAATGAGTTTACCCATTCTTTTCTTCTACTTCTGAAATCTCCTCAACAGTTTTAAAAAGAAAAAGAAGAAAATAAAAATTCCCTTGCAAGGAAGACATGCAACAGACCAACCTGTGTGTGGAAAAACCCAAATTTACATATCTATCAATGTGTGAGAAAACCAGTGTCCTTATGCTCTGATCTATGAAAATTTTCTTTCATAAACGGACAGACCAATTCGAGGTGACAACAGTTTTAACACAAGGGAATTACTGCCATTTGATGTTGTCAAGAGCACACGAAAAATTCCTTCTTGGGTTCAAAAAAGACTGAATTCAGTTGTCCTCTATTCCAGTGATTGACTGTGTCTTTTCCACTTGAGCATTTTCTCTTTTTTGGTTAAAACACAAACTCAACACTATGCCAACTGAAGAAATTGAGAAGAACATTGATGAGGGAGCACAAGACATTCAAACAGAGGGAAAAACAGAGGAAGAATAGAAGGAAAAAGAGCAATTTGACATGACCTATAAGCATGAGACAGAAAAGGAGACAACAACAAAAAAAGAGAGGGCGAAAAAGGAAAAAAGGCTGGAAAAAAGGCCAAGAAAGCCCAAATGGGAGTTGTCACAACCAAGGAAACCACACCGCAATTAAAAGGCAAGACACCCACAGCCAAGTAGACCAAAACAGTGAATACAATTTCTACAGGAAGCCAGAAAGAAGTTTCTACTGGAAGAAAGAAAACAGTTAGCACGGGACTTTCTACAGGAAGTCTAGAAACAGAGGAACAAAAAGGGAAAATTGCCTGAGATTTTGGCCTGGGAGGCAACAACCATGCTTTCCACCATTAGCACACCTCTAAGACCAAAAAGGAAGGGAAAGAGGCAAACCTCCATGTACTTTAAAGTGAAAAAGGAGCACACTGATAAAAGTGGGCAGACCCAAACCACAGTCAAAGGAGCAAATTGTCATTAAGGACACAAAAGCTAAAAAAAAGGAGGAGCCTCCTTCAAAGATATCCATCAACTATGAACGGGGAAGCCCGAAGACATCCACCTAGAGAGAAAGAATGAAAATGTTGGACATAAAGGCCTCTCTACAAGATTCTGAGACAGTTCTACAGGAAGCTGAGAATTCTCTAGGAAAAGGAGCACAGGTAGTGGGAAGAAGTAGGAAGAAAATTATGGTTTCATGACCGAGAAAAGGACATCACTTCAAAAGCTTGGCATGACAGGGAGGCCACCAGGGCCATCAAAGATGAAGATATAGATTGGTTTCTCAGAGGATGAGCAACACTTTCAGTAGGGGGTGATGATGAGCCCCAAAAATGGATAATTATATGGGCTCATTCAACCTCCTAATTCAACTTAATCCACCATTATCATTAGTTTATTGCATGTTTTTTATTATATTTATGCTAATAGAGTGAATTGGGTTAGTCATTATGCCAACAAGTCTAATGTGTGCTTTATGCAGTCTTTTTGGTCAATTTGGAGACAAAATCAAAGGTTTAAATGAGCAACTGGCAGCCAAATTCATGGAAAGGATTTGTAGGAAGGTGTCCCCTTCATTTATCGGCCCTTACCTCGAATTCTACACCATCAGCTCGGAGTTCAAGGGCCACCAAATCGATTATCACAAGGGCGACCAAGCAAGTCAAGTAGGACTGTTGTTAACTGCAAGTTTTGGGCAGCCAAGTCCCTAAAGTTTAGGAGGACTGTTGTGCTCCTCAATTTGTATAAATAAGAGGGCTTAGGGCCTAATTTTGTTTAGCCAATAGTTAGTCACTTTATAGGCAGAAGTTAGCTAGTTTGTAGTTCGATTTTAGTTAGTAGATTAGCTTTGCATTTCAGCACATTTTCAAGCTTTCCCTTGTGGATAGTTTTTGATGTAATTCTTCTTTTCTTGCTCAATAAAGATGAATCCAGATTTGCAACATCTCTAAATATCTCTTAGGAAGCTGTTGGGTTGAGCCCATCTCAAGTGCCCAGTACCTCCTTTGTTTACTTTCATGTGTCTTTGCTGCATTCTTAGAATAAATTCTGCTATTTAGATTTAAATCTTGTTTTGTTATTTAGGTTGCTTTTTATGGTTAAAGTAGCTCTTCATGTTCAGATTTATTTGATAGGTTATTAATAGGGAAAAAGCTTCAGAAAAAGGCCAATGAGCACCTTTGATTTCACCTCTCCCTCATAAGATCAAGGGCTGGGATCAAGGTGACCTTGCTGCCAACAAAAACATAATCTTTGCTTCGCCATGCAACCTTTACTGTTCAATTTTTTATTTGCAGAAGTTGGTTACATGTTCAGAGTCTTGATTGCTTAGTTTGCATAGCATTTCACATTATTTCGTTTCAAATAAACTTCTGTTCATTTCCTTTTGCTGTTAGGTCAAATTAGAGTGAAGTAACTAGGTCATAGGTTTTATAAGTGTTTGTTTGTTCAGTTTGAAAAACTACTTGCAGAGTACTTATTATCCTTCCTTACCTGCCCATACTCCATCCAACCTACCTGCTTCACCCTTCACTTAGAACCCTTACCTTACATTTTCCTCATTCGCTTACTTTGCCATGATTCTCATCTTCTTGTGCAACATTGTTTCATCCCTCCTTGAACAAATCTCACCATCTACGCCACTCCTCAACTCCATCCTCCAAGTATTGAACTCCCCTACACCCCTATTTCACCTCCATACTCATTCCTCCACCTTTTTCCCTCCATCCATTCTCCAAAATCCTCTTTTTGGAACATCCTGTAGACAATTACAGAACATCCTGTAGAACCCCTGCAGACTTCCTGTAGAAGCTCATGAAAGTAATTTCTTGAGATTCGATCACTGTGAAACTCTCAAGAAGGGTGCTAGGGACCCCTTAAGACCTCTTCTAACCTTCCCAACCTCCTGCAAGCATTTTCTCCCACCGATCCACCTCTGCACAGTCAAAAACAATGAAAGCACATGCATGGTAAATCTAACAACTTAATCAAAAATACAAAAAGATGTTTTCTTCAGATAGAAGTAGTTTAGACACATGTATTTTACCTTCCTAGAAGTAATGGAATATCTTTTAGTAGCTTGCACCCTCTTTCTTGCATCAGTAGGGCTAGCTGGTAAACTTAGGGTTTGCTAGGGTTTACGTTTCTTTTCAACTTTCCAATTTCATTTTGCAAGTAGATTAGCCTTCTTTGAGTTAACTTTCATCCATCAGTTAAAAAGCTTATTTTGAGAGCTCATAGAAGTTGGCTTAAGCTCCTTGCGGACTTGTGCCAGCTGATCAAGTGATAGTCGTGGCAAGAGCTAGTACTTGTGCATACAGCACCGTCGCTTCCAAGTTTGTTATGAACTACCAGGTTGATAAAATTAAATAAGGGAGTTCCAGGAGTTGCAACATTATTGTTGCAATACTGGGGCCCACCATCCCTCCAAAACTTTGTGCAATTTTTCCTCCCAGTTAAGCCAGACCTCGCAGACAGTCACTATCGACTCAGATTTCCCATCTTCATCACTCAGTGACTGTTAAGAAAATTTCATCAGCAGTGCCCAGAGACATCATCTCACTTCACAACCTTTTTGGCTCTCCTAGTCACCTGCATCTGAAATGATCATGTGTCATGGTATACTAGGAGGTTTTGGATTTGATGTCATCTCCTCATGAGTAACTATGGGTATAGGTGCACCAACAAACATGGAAAGACGATGAACAGGATGAACGAAGGGAGCACATGTAGAAGGACAAGTTCACCAACAAACGAATAAACGAAGCATGTGAAATTGGAAAATGAGACGAACATTCACCTGCACAAAGAGATGAGCCTATCAAGCCTTCTAACATGCAAATGAGGAACAACATGTTAAAGCTTCATCAAGCGAACCAAGGACCATCAAATACTCCATGCACTTCAACATGCGGAGGTGAAGCTATGAATACACTATGAAGACATTGATCGCCTAGTAGCACTGTAGCTCGACATGTACTCTAGCAGCAACAAGAATGTACCAACATTTTCATGTTGAGTCATGTCAAGTCATGTCATGAGTCATCTCGCTCACAACTCCACTATGGTTTTTTTGTCAATCAATGTGATGTAACGTGGAAGTCCAAGAGACCCACTTGTTGAACAAAGAGTCATGGAAGTCAAATGGTCATGAGGGTAGTTGAACAACCACAAGGGTCAGTTTCACCCTTGGCTATAAGTACCCCCTCATTTGTACATGTAATGGATTTTTTCACCTCAGCTCCTCTCACATAGCCAAGAGAGTCTATAATATTTTATTTGAGGAGTAAGTAGTGGCTTCAAAGCCTCACACTCTGGGTTAGTAATGTATGGTGTAATGATGTGTCTTGGAACTTTAGCTTAATTCAGAAGCTTGCCAATAGGCCAGCACATTTTCAAACTTGTATTGTCTCTGTTGTAAGCCTGATCTTTAACGCTTATAATGCATGTTGCTTTAACCTGTGTTCTACATCTGAACTACTTCATTTGTTGTAATGCATAATCTATTAACAGAAACGTGTTGTATATGTTGTTAACATTGTCTCACCCATGTAGACTGCTCTCTTGGACATTAGAAAAACCTTTCTCATGTAGCCTTTTGTAACAACCATTTCACTCGTTCAGACTGATCGTGAGTGTTGTACATGTTATCTTACCTTGTATGTTGTGACTGCTGCATCTGAGTGGACTGATCCTACAGAAGTTTTGCATATCTTGTTGTGTTGTGTGTTCCTAGCAGTGTTGAGACTGATCCAAATCGACCGGGAACTCACTCTCACCCTCTCCCTTGATAGTGAAAGAATCATTGACACAAGTGATACTTACACTCACTAGGCACCCAAACCTCACTTCTAGAAGACAAAGAAAACCACTCTTTTGTGCTAACAAGAAAGAGTTGATGTAGATCTTTAAGATAATTGCAACCGAGCCATAGTACTAGATGGGACTCCTACACCAAATAGTGTGAGATCTGGTTTGGACTTCATACCAAGGAGATCCCTTGAATGTTGGCGGGCCCAACACCATCAACACTTCGATAGGGACCAAATCATAGCTAAAAGCACTAAAACCATGTATGAGATATGGAAAGGAATATCAACCATAGTTTAGCACTTCAAAGTGTTTATAATCAAATGTTACATCGAGGTGAATGAAGAAAAACTTGGGAAATTTGAAGCTAGGGTTGATGAAAGAATATTCCTAAGCTATGCCTATAGAAGAAATAGATACATATGCTATAACAAAATAATACGAGAAGTTACTGAAAGTATTGTTGTAAATGTAGCTGAAGCACTACCGCATAATGAAGTCCTACCTCAAGCTTAGCCTAATCCTATCATATTTCAAGAATCTATATCAGATTATAAAGAAGATGAAGAGATTGAAGAAGATCAAAGAAGGGAAGATAAACCTTTACACACAAATGCCCGTCCATATATTTACAAGAAAATCATATGGATGATCAAATATTAGGAAACAAAGACGTAGGATTTCAAAATAAATGGACACTTGCAAGTACATCATCTCAAGAAAACATAACATTTCTATCTCTTATGGATCCCCAAAATTTTGCATAGGCTAGCAAGGACAAACATTCAATTAAGAACATGAATGAGGAGTTGAAGCAGATTGCGAAAAATTAGACTTGGGAATATTTTCAAAGACCAAGAGACAAAAATATAATTGGAACCAAATGGGTTTATAGAAACAAGCTCAATGAAAATTGATAGGTTGTGAGAAATAAAATGAGACTTCTATGCGAAGGTTATGTGCTGAATGAAGGCATTGATTTCGATGAAAGATTTGCTCCAATAACACATTTAGAACCTATCAAAATGTTCCTATATTTTGCATGTTTCAAAGTATATCAAATGGATGTTAAGTCAACCTTTTCGAATGGGGAACTCAAAGAGGAAGTCTATGTTGAACAACTAGAGGGATTTCAACTAGCCGAAAATTAATATTATTTATGCAAATTAAAGAAAGCATTATATTGTTTAAAATGGGCTCTCAAGGCATGGTACTCCATATTGGATCATTATTTTCATCAATAGGGGTTCGATAGAGGTTCATCTGACAATAATCCTTATATCTAAACTAAACATGGTAACATATTGATCCTTTTTTATATGTGAGATATCATTTTTGGCAGTGAAGATGAATTCATAAGAAATAACATTGTGGAATACATGCAAAAAGAGTTTGAAATGCCCATGCTTGGTGAATTATCCTTTTTTGTTAGAATACAAGTCCATCAATTTGAGAAAGGATTATCTATATCTTAATCAAAATATGTTAAAGAAATACTGAAGAAATTTGGAATGGAAAGTTGTGCCCCTATAAGTACTCATAGTTATATGTTGTAAACTTAGCAAAGATGATGAATCTCTTGATGTAGATAAAGATATGTACAAATTAATGGTTGGTAGCCTTCTATATTTTACAACATCAAGGCTTGAGATTATGAATTCTGTGGGACGAGTAGGCAGGTTTCAGTCATGTCCAAAAGAATATTCAGGTACTTGCAAGGCACTTAGGAGTATGGCTTATGGTATCCCATGGGATCATATCTTACTCTTAAGGTATACACTAATGCGGATTGGCATGGAAGCATGGATGACAAGAAGAAAAATAGTGGAGAAGAATTCTTTCTTGGGAAATTTCTAGTCTCTTTGCTCAAAAAGAGGATATCCTCTATCTCTCTTTTTAACCTAAAGCAAAGTATATTGCGGTAGCTTCATGTCGTACTTAGGTACTGTGGTTGAAGAAAAATATGAAAGATATTCAAGAACTTAATGATAAACATGTTTTTATCATGTGTGATAATACTAGTGCAATTAATATCTCAAAAAAATATTGTCAAGTACTAGAAAAGAAAGCATATTCCCATTAAATATCACTTTTATCAAGAAAATGTTGCGGATCAATAAAACATATTGGAACATATTGAAAATAAATAAAAAGTTGTTGATATCTTTACTAAGACCTTACCAAGGAAAATTTAGAAAATATTAGGCATACGATGTGAGTGATCTCTTCCTCACTACAAGAGTTATCTTGCTATATCTTATACAAAGTTGCAAAGGGTTTTCCTCTAGCCTAAGGCATGAGGGAGATGTGTTTTAGCATAAAGGAGTTGATGGAAACATGATCTCATGGACAAACTTTGTTAGATCCATAGGATAGCACATGGAAAGTTTGAGAAGCATTGAAAACATGGTCATAAGGGATGACATTAACACGTTCAAGAACAATTTGTGGAATTTTAACAAGCACTTAGAGAGTGTAGACATTAACAGATATGGTAGATGGAAGAAGACAATCTTACGAAATCTCTATAGGGTAAGGTTCACACATGATTATGGAAGTTTTCAAAGAAATCCATGACCCTTTTTACATGGATGTCAAAGGGGGAGATAATGTAGACATTTATATAGACACTGACTTTAGGAGTAGGAATATTGGAGGAGAGAATATAGACATTAACATAAGGAAGGAAAGAAAGAAGAAGACATCGTCACAATGGAATAGGCGAATTCCTCAGCACTATGATAGGGGGTATTGATACACTATAATAGGGGAATTTTGATGCATCTAAAGGCTTATATCATTGAAATCAATGGCCATTAATGTTTGGTGGTGTTTCCATCAATGACAAAGGAAGTGATTGCTATTGGAAACACTAAGAGGGGGGTGAATCAATGTTTCATTTCAATCAGTTAATTTTGACTTCAAAGAGCATTGATTATCATTGAAATTAGATTAAAACATAAGTTATAATCACATCACATGAAAATATAACAACATCATTCAACAATGCACGTCATCCAAGACAATAGAAACAATATTTTTAGGTGGAAAATCTTTTGGGAGAAAAACCACTGGAGTCTTCTTAATATAGTTCTTTGAACATTACATCAATAAGAAGCTCCAAATTTGAATATTTTCCATCTACAATTGAAAGGAGTCTATAATCCCCCGATTTACCATATCCAACTGAGGGGATTCGCCAACACCCTTATTTACCATATTCGACTGGAAGGATGGTCCAATGCCCTAGTTTACCAACTACAACTAGAATGATGTTCCAACACTCTAGATTTATCAACTTTGATTGAAAGGATTCTAAAACACTCTTCACAAGCGTGAATCGACCCTAGCACCACTTTGCCACCCTGAAGTGTTATTAGGCTCCAACCTGAAAGAGACTACAATATCCACTTTGCACCACCCTGTCACCCTAAAGATAAAAGATAATCAAACAAACATATCATACTAGTGACAACACTTGATTAGTGCACTTAAAAGCCATAGCTCTGATAGATGAACTATCTCCACTGCTAGATCAATGTTCAAACATTGTTGCAACCATTCATACATATATTTTTATGAAAAACATATCAACAAAACTAGACCAACAAGAAACACTAGTGGCAATATTCTCTAGCCAAAATCTCAAGCCTTAGTAGTAGTACAAACTTTAATTCAACAATACGAGTTACTTCGAAAACCCTAGCAATAACATATATTACAATCTCTATTATTTATGTTTAGTAATAAACATTGTTGAATCTTAGTTGCATTTTTCACCCACAATCAATGACCAAAATGACATAAATATTTTGTTCAGTTATCAGCCATCAACACACTCTTTACTCTGTCCAACATATCATTAACTTTTCGAACCCTACCAGCATACAGAACTATGTCAATATCTCTATTGAAGTCATATACACTATCAAACCCTAGTAGTTACATAACCATACGTAGTCACATTAGAATCAACAAACTCTGACTCCCCATCCATGCAACAAATTTTGCTATACAATGCTTCATTGTTGGTGAAAACCTAGCAATCAAACTTGACAATAGGACTAGCAATACAATGCTTGAATTGTTAGTACAATCAATACAACCTATACAAAATATGGAAGGTTCAAAGGTTTCTTTTCTTGCAATAACAACAACATTGATATATAAAACACATTCAGATTCCTGAAAAGTTCTGTCATAGTAAAGCACTATATTCTAGGCTTCTTATTGGTCTAATATTCAGGCATACTCAATGCTTTGCATTAGTCTATTGGACCTATCATGCTAAAAATCAATCTAGCACATCAACTACACATAGGTTTGAGCTTGTATTACATTATGTGCATATTAGACATTAAATTGGAACCAGAACCCCTTCATTTCATTTTTGGATTTGCATCTGTGTTAAGAATGAGGTTCAAATATACATATTTGAGGTTAATCACATCATACACGACCTCAATTCATATGATCAATAATAAACCATGACTACATAAATCACATGTAGCCACACTTGATATATTCTACCATGGGGTGCTATAGTGAGAATTCTCCTTACGTCGTTCCATGAAGGTCCATGACTTCATAATTTTGCAAATAAAGCATGAGGAAGCTCCAATTAAAAAAATAGCATAATATAGCAAGCTTAAATTCCAACCTAGTCAAGGTGACTTAGTTGTAATATGAATGTGATTCATGATAATTTTTGTTTCAAAATGTGTTTCTTTTATCATACTTCCAGCTCAACACTGGGTTTATGTCACAATAAAAGAAATAGCTGGCCACATAAGTTGGCATGTTTGTGGATGGTTTCTTGATCAACCACAATCCAATATTATGTCACTAATGCATAGGTTTTGGTTTACACTCATATCAATCACACAATGTGCTAATTATACATTTCCATAGATATTATTTGATTACTCTACATCCCTATTCTTCCATGTGCATAGAGTTAATCAAATCAATATTTGACTATTATAAGTGCACAATTACCTTTAGAATTAATCCAAGAACCAACCAACCTCTCTATATAACCACACAATATAGGAATGATCAACTGCTCCATGTACACAGTATGCCATCACTGAACTAAACATGTCCATAACTTTTGTTCACTACAGGTACCATGCTAACTACAAGTGCACATATTTTCCATGGATATCCAATTCTTGAACATTCTTATTCTCAAATGTAGAGCATATCTAAAAATGAATCAACACAAACTAGATAAATAGCATGTGGAGAAAGTCACCATAGTTAACTCAAAATATTGCACACTTACATCTTGTCTAAAATACATGCATTCTACAGTTTAAAGGGTGTACTCTACAAAAACATTATTTGTTTTCATTATCTTTCCCACCTTACGATGTCCTGAAAGCTTTTGTCAAGAAGGTTGAATTTAGGTATTGCATTATCTTCTTGAAAGACAAATCCTTGCAAGGAAACGGGGGGTGAATATAACCTTTAGGACTTGCGGCTCAAAAATATTTCATAGAGATATACCAATAAAGATCCAAATATGGGACAAAAATATTTCTCATATGATTCTACAAGCCCAACAAAGAAACCATAACCTAAAAAATAAAATTTAAGCCCAAACCATCCAAAAATTTGGCCTATTAATTTAGATATGCATGACTACTCCAAGCCAGAGGAACTCCTTTTCAAGGTTGTGCGAAATTTCTCACTTATTCATGGAAGATAGATGACCCTTGTATTTATAGAGGTAAAAGTGAATTGTATAAGGGGAGGCTAGCCAAATTAAGGAGGGAAACCGACCTTAAGTTTAAAAATTAAAATTTGAATCCTTAGAGTCAAAAATAAATTTATTTTTGAAGGTCGAATTAAGTTAAATTTTTTTGATAATTTATCCTTAATAAATTCCTTTTTTTCATTTAACTAGGATACACACATTTTATATTTATTTTCTTGAATAAAGAAAAAATTGCTTGTAGCATATCATTTGGGGCTTCTTGACCAAGAATGGGGCTCTATTCTTCAAAGAGGCATAACTCCTCAATCATGAGGAATTAAGAGACGTACAAAGTATTGTTGGAATCATCATGACGAGGGCTACGAAATGTAGATGGTATTTCAAGAAAATGTAGTGATCTTCACCCTCAAAATATTCAACAAGTGCGGGGCTTCTAGGACATATTGATCATTGAAGCTTACATCAATGTGATCAATGGACAGATATTAAGTATTCATAGACCAGGCTTGACATCAATGACAACACCATTCAGCATTTGTTTTACATAGTGCTATCATTGATGAAAAATGTGTCATTGGTTTCAAAAGGTATGATTGAGACAACAACAATATCGTTCATGGGACAGAGGAAGCAATATCTTAGCTAGATATCTTGCATAACTCGTCGGGTGAAGTCAAAGGAAGCTTAAATTTTATTGTGTTTTTGACAAAGTGTTGGGCATGGAATGCCCTCAAGGCATGTTTTGGGGCTCAAAGCCCAAGTTTTGACCTAATTTTGTTGTAACGTTCCGTGAATTACGGGCGCGGGGCACGAAAGTATGATAGAGTCACAAGGTTGTCTGCCCTAGTTTTGTAATGTAATGTTGGCTGGATAGACCTACCCATGGTCAATGGACCATGGGATTGTATAAATAGAGTGAGGATATAAGTAGATAGAATAAGGGAGAATCAAGAAAGAGTCTAAGGGATTAAGTCACAAGTGTAAAGAGTGTCTTTGGGTTCGTAAAGTAGGAGAAGGCTCTACAGCTGAGTGTGCAAAGGCCTAGTAGTTCGCAGCTGATTGCGCGAACCCCTGCAGCTGAGTGCACAGGGCGAGTTGAGTCTGTAACCAAGGAATTAATAAAGAGAAGTTTTGTCATAATTCTATGTATCTGTTCATGGGTTAATGCATGTTTGATAGGATTTGCAAATATATTGTTTATTTACTGTGCACACCTGTATGAATGGTTTATGTTGTAAGTATAACTTAAAGCATGCAAGTAGGCTAAGATAATCAACTAACACTGAAATACCAGTAAGGTCTTGGGTAATAACATAGAAGCATGGCATTAAACCTCTGAGTAGGGTTTCACGATGGTAGTATATTACGCTGCGAGGTGCAGGAAAGTGCGCGAAGCAACCTGTGAGCAGGGTCAAGCCGCAGACCATGTGAACTCATCAGACATCTCTGTTAAACACACATGGGAGAAAGAACAATATGAAAGATAAACATGAGATTACATTTTTTTATTAAAAACTGATATACATTTATAGTACATTGTTGTGACCGTTGGGTTTCACATCCCAAGGTCTCTTGGACTA
>APFE030012286.1:0-15193 GCA_000404065.3 Pinus taeda
GAGTAGGGAACGAAGACCCGGATCAATTTTGGTTTGTGATAAAGGCAGTATGGGAAGCACACGAAGTAGCGGATGAAAAAATAAAGAAGGCGACACTAGTGAGTGCGTTGCAGGTCCATGCGCTGACATGGTACATTAAACACTCTAATGACAATCCAAACATAGGGATCGCAGAAATCCAAGCCGCACTGAATAGGGATTTTAGTAGGCCAAAATCGGAGACACGGTCGATTATTGGGTTTAAGGAAATCACGATGCTTCCAGGCGAGACTCCCTAGGAACTGGATCAGAGGCTGAATGGAATGATTTGCGAAGCCAACATGACCTTGATGGATGCACAACACCACGCATGGTTTGTAGTGTCCCTAACGCCGCACCTAAGGATGGCGCTCTCGCAACAGAAGTTATCCACCCAGGCTAAAGCATTGGAGATTGCAATGAGACTGCATGAGACCCCTATACAAGATCCTGGTCTAGGAGTTCAACAAATCCATGCGCAACTGAAAAATTTATGCCTAGAAATGCAGAGTTTAAAACAGGACAAGACGACTCGCCCAAAGGTGTGCGAAGAAGTATGGTGCATCAAATGCAAGGGACAGGGACATGATAAGGATCATTGTCCCGTCTTCGCGAAATATTTGGCAGTAGGAGGGCCGATGCCATTGAGACCGAAGGCAAAAGCAGGTCTGAGCACAACACCTGCATTATGGTGCACGATTTTTCAAATAGGAGGAAAACATGCTACGGACAATTGTCGTCTACTACAGAAGTATACACAGACATCCCAACAATTGTTTTGTAATTTCTGAAGGTCGGTAGGTCATGATGAGTGCACATGCAGAAGCTATGAGCTAATGATAGATCGAACCCCTACCAATAGGGTGCAGATTGAAACCCAAGCCCTCGATCAAAATACAGGACTGGCACACGCTGGATTTCAGGGGCGCGACTGAGGTCGAGGTGGAATGGGACCAGGGAGAGGTCGCGGACAGTTGATTTGTTACAATTGCGTAGGGCCAGGACATTGTGCCTGGAACTGTACAAATCCGACAAGAACATCATGTTTATATTGTACTCAGTTCGACCATGAGACAGAGGATTGCCTTACCCTGATAGCAAGGCTGCACGATAAGGGAATAATCTAGCCTCCCCCAACTCAGAATCTACAAATGATGAGATCATAGCTGCGCGAAGAGCACTCGAATGTGAACATTGTGCTTCGGAGCGGTATCACAATAAGAGATGACAAAGGTAAGCAACCTAAAGAAAGTGTGTGGGTTCGCAAGGCTCCTGCAAGGGAACCTGAATTCGATTTGGAATGCGCGAAGGAGACATTTACGGAAGCTAAGAAGAGCTTCACAGAGGCCTCCACTTCAGGTAGTAAGGATCAACTAGACCCAGAGATGGATCCTTCAATGCTCACTACCTTTCTGGAGACATGTATGAAGTTTTTACGCAACAGTAGGGCTGTGAAAGGACTACAGTAACTTATCACTAGGTGTGCGGGGTCAGAAGATCTGCACATGATCTGGAAAATTAGAAAGCATGCACTGCGCACAGGAAGGGAAATGAGGTTGACTGCGCAAATCAGAGAATATGAAATGGATCAATTAATTATGGATCTAGGATCGGACGTGAATGTACTGCCAAAACAAACATGGGAGCACATGGGCAGGCTCGCATTTTAGTGGTCTCCCATTCAATTATGAATGGCAAACCAACAAAATATCTTACCCATGGGGAGACTGCAAGGAGTAATGGTCGATATTGAAGGCGTGAGCACTTTGGCGGATTTCGAAGTGATAGAAATTTTTGACGATAGTAATCCCTATCCCATGCTACTGGGCATAGACTAAGCCACTGATATGAACAGAGTCATAAACCTGAAGAACCAAAAAATTATTTTTGAGGAAAAGTCGCTACACGTAGTAGTACCGCTAGATCCTGCCGAAGGAGCGTGATATACAAAACCAATGAACGACGATGATAGTGATGACGATCTCGATTGTATCTACAAGATAACCGCACGAGAGTAGGATTGGGTGAATCCGATAGCTGATGGTAGGATTTCGTGCGAGTGCGATAGATCCTGCACTTCGGATTCGGACGAGGAAGTAGAACGATGGCAGAATTGGCTACACGAGATAACCACACTAAATTGCAATATGATGATAAGGTCATTATGTTCTGTAGCAATAGAAGCAAGGGATCTGCCCATATATGGCTGATTGACATTAGTGGAGGAATTTCTGAACAAATTTGAAAGCGAAGTACCAAAACAACAGCGGTTCGATGCTTTGAAATGGTCACTGAGCACTACGCGCGCAATGTGGTGGGGTACGCACCAGCAGAGGTTTAAGGATTGGCACGGATGCTGAAGGATGATGCTTATACGCCTTGGAAAACCACAGCCACTGATGAGAGCCAGGTTTGAGGGGAAAAATATCTTGCACACCCACCTTTCCAAATGGATACAAACATATGGTATGCAGCTCGCACAAACGTGCACCGCTCTCGCGATTGTAAATCGGAACAACAAGCGGAAGTAGGGAAGACGAAGCTCACGAAATATTATCCATAGTGAGACCTTTGACACAGTGTGCAAAGTGTTGAACAGGGTCCACCATGTGGAATGCACTGACTGGGACCTGCGCATACCAGCGGTTCGATGGGCTTATAGGACCATGTGCAAAACCTTGACTGTGAAAGCAATCCCAAAACTGTGGTATGAAGCAGGGACTGTAATCTGTGAGGAGCCTACAAAGCCGAGTCCGCATGTAACAACACCCATAGATCTGGCTATATGCAAAGCCTTGGCCAAAGAAATCACACAGCTAAGCGAAGTAGAACGTAGAAGACTTCAGAAAGCAATTCGACAGGGAAATTTTAGACTTTGCGAGCTTGAAAAGGACCGGGTACAGTTAAGGAAGAAAGGTATTTTAATGGACCTAGAGGTCAAGAGACTGGAAAACGAAATAAAGGGAGAATTTTATGTCAACAGGCCAAGAATAGCAAGGCAAGGTGTGTACAATCATTCGAATGATTTATAGGACTATCATCGGGAATTAGTTAAATTGCTGCCATGGCTAGGACCGCGTATCACCAAATGCAGTAACCAAGGAAGCGCATTGCAAGTAGTAGAGTGCGTGGTGCCAATCGCCACAATGACAGATGAGGATTTTCTTTTGACTATACTAGAGGGCGAGATGGAGGCCCGCACAGGTGGTGCGACCACCTGACTAGCCGTAGGAAGCATAGTCTTAGCGCTCCAGGAAATTGAAAGGGAGCACGGGACTATAAATTATTCTGCCAAGGAGTTGCGCACTCTGGGAACTGCGTGCAAGAGCAGAATGTCACAGGGTTCGTGACCACGCATGAAGGGTTGTGCTACTATGCAGGTCGATTGGAAAGTGACCGTTGGTGTCATTGTTCATGATGAGATGTCTGATTTGAGGCCAAATGGAGTGGGCGGCGGGCATGTAAGACGCGATTTATGGGCAAGATTTGGGAAAATTTGTCGCCAAGATAGCATTGATGGCCCGAAATTGTGGGGAACGGTCGAATTTGAATTCAAGAGTCGCTATAAAACTCCAAGGGCTAGCTAGCGAACAACACCTTGGTCATTTGAGAATTGAGCAGTTGAGCAGAGCACAGAGTGTTGAGAGTCGAGCAAGAATAGAGCCGCTGAGTTCGCAGACAACAACAAATAGTGTAGAAATGTTGACGACCACTAAGGATGGGTTGGGCATTGAGGAAGGAACCACCAGTGAAGCTGCGCAGACCCCCATGGTACAGGATGTTCCTAAGGGTGCTGGGGTGGTCACAAAGATCCCCAAATCATCGCGGACGCCATGGCCGAAGAAGGATAAGTAGACAATGGGACTAGTATGCATGTCCCCAAGGAATCGCGGCACAGTAAGTTATTAATGGAGGAAAAAGGGAAGGTAGTTACAATTGAGACGGACGAGGAGGAAGAAGACCTACACGCCCTAATTGCCACTGTAGAAGAAGAAGAAGATGTGGAGGAAGACATCCAACTGCTACGCTCTGCAGCAAAATTTCCTGCGCATGTCTCTCCATAGAAGGGGAAAACCAAAATATCGAAGGATCTGGATGCAACGAAGACCGCGCTCTAGACCTCGCTCCTCCTCGATGGAATTGTCTTTGAGGGCTCACATCTAGGCCATGTGCCCACAATGAAATTTGAGGATTGGGACCTCACGAACAGGAGAAGTTCCCACACCTAGAGATGGTAAACTTGATGAAGCAAAATACGGAGGGGCCGATGATGACATTAGAGCCGCGAAAATGGTTGTGCGGTGTGGAAAAGGCCGGGTTGTTGCATCCGTTATGGATACCGCATTTCCACTGCGCACCCATCACCATTTTCATTATTCGGTAGCTGCTATGCCTAGTGCATGATGGATACTTATGGCTAGAGGAGCCTATTCCCATAATGGTAGATATCATCCACCAAATTTCTTGACTTCCCTGTAAGGGGAAGGACCACGTGACGATAGCCGGGAAAAGCAGTGATTTGGCTCTCGCAGAGGCCATGAAGACCAAGTACAAGCTGGAGAAAAAGAAGTGGGGCTACGGCATCTCTAGCATCAAGGATAAGCGGGTGTGCGTAGCCACTCAACTCCTGGCCGGTAAGGTGATGAGAAAATGTTGCGCCGATGAGGTACCAACGCCGGTGGTCGCATTGGCTAAACAATGCGCGGAGGGGGCTCACTTCAACTAGGCTGAGTTCCTCTGTGAGGAGTTCTTACTCAACTGTCACGAGGCCCAGGAGCAGGATAAGACCTTCCACTACGCGTGGTTACCCTTATCCATCTTGCTGGTAGCAGGGGAACTACCGGAGGATAGTTAGTTCTCGAGCATTGACTGACACCTACCAGAGGCCGCGAAGTACGCTTCGCTCTGGGCCACCAAGGACGCAAAACAGATTCATGATACCAAGATTTTCTGGGTGCTCATGGAGGCGAGCACCTGAATGTGGATTAATAGGAGGCCGTGCCTGTCACCAACAGTGCACAATAGTCTGCAAAGTTTTGCAGACTTCAAGGCGGATATGCACAATATATACATCCGAGTGCGAAAGGATTTGGCACAGTAGTGGACGAAGCTACCATTTGTAGCCACTGATGATGCAATCTTCACAGTATTGGAGACATGGCCACCCAAGTGGCGCGCCCCAGATTTGGCTGAGTTAGAGAAGGCAGCAGCATAAAAATAGAAGCACGAATCCAAGCTGCACGTCACCCAACTAGATGAAAGACGACGAAACAAAAAAGCAGTAGCAGAGGTAAGGGCAGTACGCGAAGCGGCACGGAAAGCCATGTAGGAAAAGAAGGTCGTAGAAGCAGCAATAGCAGTGCAGCAAACAGCGGCAACAACAGAGGAGGGTCAAGCAACGTCCTCAGGACAGGAGGCAGATGACACTAAAATTGCAGAGAGAAGCGCGGACCCAGGGACCACGTCCACACAACTTAAACGGCCGCACATCGGAGAAAGTACGAGTCTAAGGAAAAAGGTTAAGGCTTCGAAGCTGGCCCTTGACCCAATCACCTTGACTGAAGGTGATCTCCATGACATTGGTGAAATGGTTCACGATGTCACTGGTGAAGCACTCCAAGAATTTATGACGGAGCAGTAGGATGTGTTGGGGGCCCTAAGGCCACAGCTGTAGGAGTTACAGGTGCGGCCCCCACAGGAAGGGACCTTGTCTACCCACGTCGCAGCAAGCATGATAGCAGCAGAACAAATGCTATGCACGAAGATGGAAAATATGATAGTATTGCCAGACAGATCGCTAGTGTTAGAGAACATGATGGATCGGGTAATGCTCAATATGATGAAAGGAATTGGCCTTAATTTGTTCGCCCTCCCCCTCGACACACTCTATCAGCTGCAAGATGGGATAACCGCAGAACTCCGCGCCAAAGAGAGTCGCGCGATCCAGGTTCTAAACGAGAAAAAGATTAATATAGAATAGCTTAGCTTACAACGTGATGAGTTGGTGTCACAGAACCAAAGGTTGGTAGAAACGGTAGATGACGCTTGCCGATGCGTCCCAGAGTTGGCTATCGCAGAAGATCTGTCGATAGAAGTGTGGATCCATAATCTGGCAAGTGGAGTCTGCGACACGTCTGAAGAGATCACAAAGGTTCAAATGGAGCTGAACCTTCAGATTGTTGAGCTGCGATTGAAGGTGCAGCCTTCCACTCCCCCAGATGTCAGAGAGCAGGGCACCAGCGCTATTGCAGTAGGGATGTAAGAGATTGGACGTGCAGTCTGCGACTGTACCAACATGTTGGAGTAGGTGCTTGAGGTCCTCACTACATTACAGGAGAACCCCAACATCCAACAGTTGGAGACCAAGGCACGTGAACTCTAGCAACAA
The DNA here is from genome assembly GCA_000404065.3 of Pinus taeda. Lineage (NCBI taxonomy): Eukaryota > Viridiplantae > Streptophyta > Pinopsida > Pinales > Pinaceae > Pinus > Pinus taeda. The sequence continues at coordinate 6,407 of APFE030012286.1, forward strand.
TATGACAACATCAGAGGGACTGCGTAGACAGTAGTCCTTACTCAGCAGCTTGCAAGGATGCAGCAAGCCAAGGCATTAAAAGAGTAGGTGGACACGGTGCGCCACAAGGAAGCAGTTCTAAAAGCGCACATCCAACCATGGATCAATGAAGCCTTCACAATCACGGCGGATATTGAAGGAAAGCTCACACAGATTCAAGGAATGCATGCACAGATGCAGTGCAGCACGCCAGAAAAAGAGGGTTCGAAAGCAAGAATGCAGCAGGTTCAGTAGGCAACAGCTCAGTGCGTTGCTGACATCCAAATCGTTTAGGACCAGCTAGAGGGACTCCGCGCCAAGATCGCCACGCCAATAGAGTGACTCGAGGATGAGTCATGATGTTTTTGTTGGGGGCCTGTTGGTCATGGAATCCCCCCACAGTATGTTTTGGGGCTCAAAGCCCAAAGTTTTGAATAATATTATTGTAAATATCCGCGAAGTGCGAGCACGGAGTGCAAATTGTATGTCAGATTCATAGGGTTGTCTGCCCTAAGTTTTGAATGTAATGTCGACCTACCCATGGTCAGCGGACCGTGGGATCTGCAGAGGCCTAGTAGAGTCCGTAGTTGAGTGCACGGAGCCCTGCAACTGAGTGCACAGGGCAGAATCGAGTCTGTAACCAAGAAAAAAGAATAATAAAGAGAAGTTTGATTCCAAATCTTGTGTATCTGTTCTTGATTTATTTCCTGTTTGATACTATATGCAATTATACTGTTTTATTTATCGTGCGCATGTATATGAATATTGAACACTGTTAAGTATAACTAGACACATACAGATAAGCTAAATTGCGCAACTAATATCAGGTTAATAGCAAGGACTTGGGTAATAAAACTATTCGGGCCTCGGTTAGGGTTGCGCGAGGACAACATCACAAGCTATGAGGTATAGATAGGTGCGTGTAATGGCGTGTGCGCAGGGTCAAACCGTAGACCACCTAAGATCATCAGACATCTCTAGGGTGCAGAAACCTTTGAACCTGGGTCAGGCCCCTACAAACCAACAATTAATATGGATACTATGCAACAAAGTGTCCGCATAGGAAATCCAACAAGAGCAGGAGAAGATTCCTTGGCATCACAATTCGAGCTATATATCACCGTCCTTTATTGCAAAGGATTCTACATTTATTTCAGTAACAAATCAATCCTCCTCACAAGAATTATATGAGATCTCTAGTGATTGCAAAGATGATAAGAAATCCAAATTGAAGGCACTAGAATCTGAGATTCAAAGGCTTATGGCAGAAAATAAAGATCAATGGAAGCTGTTGCTAATTTGTGATGAAAAGGAGTGTGCATTCAAGGAAGAAATTTCAGATCTGAAATTTTAGATGGAAGAAGAATGAACATTGAGATTGGAATGAGGAAGCATTAAAATGAGCTAGAATATAAGTCCCAGAAATCAAGGTTTGAAGCAATTTCTGCAAGAGAAGAATTTGAGAGACTCATATCTAGTGCTCAAGCGTCAACAAGAAAACATGAAATTGTTGGAGCACATAGTTGTAGCAAAAGTAATGAGATCAATTATCCATGCAAGAAGCAACAAAAGAAGAAGAATAGAATTGGGAAATGTTATAGTTGTGGAGTTCATGGTCACATAGCAGCAAGTTGTAGAAATGGAGAGATCAAACTCTCTCATCAAAAAGAAGCAACCAAAGGAGATGCAATCTCGGGCATGCATGCAAAGGAAACCTACATCTTTCAGGTATAATATTCCATTTTATGGTTATTGTTTCTAATGCAATGATTTTTTCCATAGGGCTATTGACTACAGGGCACATGCAAGGAATCAAAATTATTTAAATAGAATACATCAGCCTATTCCTTCATTCCTTGGTCACATTTGATGTTTTGTATGTGAAAATATTGGTCATAAGGCCAAATATTGCAATTTTCCCGTGTACTTTAGGAGATCCAACCAAAGAGAGGAGATTATGCAAATCCAAATGCATAAGAAGAAGAAGGATCATTAGATAAAAGTTTGGAGTAGAAAAGAGAAGCAAGGGTATTCCACCAAAAATTGAGGCCTGATTGGTCTCAGGGGGAGAATATGGTTGCATTATGAGTTGCATGTAAATTTTTAATTTTGTAGCCATATGGAAAATTGTATGAGAAGATAAATCTACATTTTTAGAGATGCATGTGTTCAGGGGGGTCCTCGAGGTTTGAAGCATTATTTTCATTTTTTCTCATTTCTATTCTAGTGTGTTTTTAGTTGGATCATCCATGTACATTTTTTGATTATTTTGGAGTAACTATATGTTTTCGTTTTATTGATGCTAATGATGATATGGCATCCATGCATTGTCTAGGTGTCATGAGGGATCACACATTCAGGGGGAGAATTTATGCTTCCAAATGGACTTGGAATGTGTTAGCATTGTGTTCAGGAAGATTTTTGTTGTTGTTACCACACATTGCATATTGGATGAGATAATATGGTTGCACGGTCATATTCATGTATTGTCATGCATATATTTTCTTTCAAGGAGATCAAATGATGTGTTGAAGATAGTTCATCTAGATTATGCACATTATTGCTTATGTTTTCATTTCAAGATGAATCATGCATATTGTTGATATGTATTAGATGGATGATTCATGTGTTGTAGATGAATGAAGAGAATATGTTATTGCCTATAGTATGCATTTACTTGGTTAAGAGATGATGATTTACATTATTGTTGCTCATAATATTTGATGCATGTTGGATGGATGAGATATTGTGCACTCATGTGGATGAGTCGTGATTTTATATATTGTTGCTACCTATTGATGTGTTGCCCATGTTTTTAAATTGATGATGCATTATTATTTATGGTTGATGGATTTAATGATGATGTGGATACATTTGCTGCTACTACTTGACATATTAGTATTGTTAATGCACATGTGGAGTATGTTGTCAATTGCTAGTGGATGTTTTGATCTTGTTGCACAATATTCATTTTTTGGATAGTGATGGAGAAGGTGTTGAGTGGTCGTGTACCAGCACATGATATTGTTAATTATTCTATGATGTTGCTACACATTGAGAGCTTATGTCATAACTCATGGAGGTTTTATGTTTTTTTGGATATGCCACGTATTGTTGCTACCATATAGAGTATATGTTGATGCTCATTATTGCCATGTACTCATGATATCTCTTGTTTTGGGCATGTATTGATGAGAGCACCATTGTGTGCATATGTAAATCCATGTATTATCTTGTATCATCTTTTGGGAACATTTCTCATGGAGAGACCCATGGTGTCTATTATGGATTGGTCATTAACTATGTATGGGTCAATGGATTTCCAAGTCATGTATCACTTTGTATATCTTTGATGTAGCCCCACTTTGTTGGGTGCATGATGTAAAATTGGGTCCATAAGAGTCATGTTTGGTGATAGGTGTAGAGGATTTATGTGTACTCATCACAACTGTTATGCAACCAACTCACAAATAAATAGATCAACGACTTAAAAATTATATTCTTCGAGGGGGGGAACCTCCTTTGCATTACATAAATTAATAATTCTTGAATGATTCAAATGAAAAAACATCCTTTATATATATAGGAGTCTAAGGGGTTCACAAAATAATTGGAGCCTACATAACAATAATAACAATAGTGGGATTCTATGGGGCACAATAATAACAATATGGGACCTACATGGGCACAACAATAATAATAAGGGGGCTACACTAACAATAACAATAAGGGTCTACACTCGTATTATAGGTACCTAACATGCCTCTCTCCTTCAAAAAAGGGTTGTCCTCAACACTTGAGTAGTTCTGGATGCTTCTGTATAAAATTCTCATCCTCCTATGTGGAGTTTTTAGTGGCTAAGTTCTTTCGTTTGATAAGACACTATGAAATTGATCGATATCATAGCTGTCGAATTCTTGTTTCTTTGACTGTTGCAAGTTCCCATATGACTTTTCCTTCCTCGTCAAGTTCTGGTAATATTATTTGAACTGGGAGCTTGTCACTTATAACTTTATTTAATCATGAAACATGGAAAACAGGGTGCACTCGGGAAGATGCAGGAAGATCCAATTTGTATGCCATAATACCAATATTTTGCAACACCTTGTAAGGACCTAATACTTTGGTGATAATTTATTATCCTCGTTAGCTTGCTTGAGGGACATTTGTTTGTATGGTAGTAGCCGAAAAAATACCTCGTTTCCTACATAAAAAATTATTTCGCTGAAATGTTGATTTTCTCATTGTTTCATTCAATTTTGCGCCAAAGTGAGGTTATATTTTAAGAGTTGGATAACTTGTTGTTGATTCTCAATGTGATCTTCCATTGCTTGAACCTTATAATTTTCTCTTAAAGATGATGTGATGGATGGTGGATGATATCCATAAAAGCCATAAATGGGGTCATTTTTGTTGCAGTATGGAAGGCAGTGTTATACCACCATTCAACTAGAGGTAACCACTTGACCCATTGTGTTTTCTTATCAGATACAAAGCAATGAATATATCCTTCCAAACATCTGTTCACTATCTTGATATGCCCATCAGATTGAGGATCATAATATGAGCTATGAGCTAATTGAGTACCCAGGCAAGAAAATAATTCCGTCCAAAAATTTCCAATGAAAATGGGATCTTTGTCACTTACAATAAAATTTGGGTTTCCATGTAGCTTTTGAATTGTTTCAATAAATGCATTAGCAACTGTACTAGCTTTAAATGGATGAGATAATGCACAAAAGTGTGCATACTTACTAAGTCTACCAACTACCACCATGATGACACTATTTCCTTCAGACTTGGGTAAAACTGTGATAAAATCCATTGAAACCACCTCCCAACGTTGACTTGGAATGGATAAAGGTTGTAACAAACCTAGGGTCTTAATTGTCTCAACTTTATTTTGTTGGAAAACCAAACATTCTGCCACAAATTTTTGAATATCATATTTGATGCCATCCCAAAAGAAATCCTTCTTAACCATGTGGTAAGTTTTTAAAAATCCTAAACGCCCTCCTAAGCGAGAGGTGTTCAATTCCAAAAGAATCGTTTGTTTGGTTTGGGAATTCTTTACAAAGATATAAGCGATATGTGTACCATAATGAATCATTTTTCTAGCTAAATGTATCATATGTACTGGGATATTGTTGCAACTTTTGAATGAGTGTCCACACTTCTTCATCATTTTTCCATTCATCCATTCCTTTGGTTATCCAATATGGTTGGATAATAGAAATGACACAAAGAAATACTTCCACATCCTCATCCTTTCTTGAGAGTGCATTTGCAACAACATTTTTCTTTCCTTTTTTGTAGATGATTTCAAATTCATAACCCAACATTTTTGTGACCCATTTTTTCTACTCTTCTACAGATTGAGTGGACTATGTTGTATTCTGAGTGGAGTATTGTGTAAAACCCTTGAATGAATTTTGAGAAATATTCCAAGTAAAATTTGAGAAAAATTGTTCATGTAATATATATTTTTAACAATTTTGAACCCCCCCTCCTTACTAAGAAAACTCCACTTTGATTTTCCATAAATTTGATTTCTCAAATCGAATTCTTGCACTGGTCATGATACAAAACAAATTTTGGGTGAATGTGATACCTCTTGACTTGGAGTTATATTATAAATTTGTATATATTAAGTGTGTATTATTCTAACTTTAAAGACTTATTTGAAACGGATTTATCAGTGTCGTGTCACTAATAAATATTAAATGTAAATCTATTTTATTATGTTGTTAATAGAAAATCTAGAAATTAATATTGAAGCTACATTTGGCTGAAAAGAACTATGGTTGTAAGTTAATGATGGAATTAATTACCCCTTATGAATAAGACTTACGCATCTAATATGAGGATTATATTATTAATGATGATGGAAAGTTATTGATCAATAACTGCCCCAAAAAGACAAGGCAATGTCTTTGAGAGTTGGGGAAGTGGAGTTAATTAATGAGAAATTTACCACCTATCACCTGGTGGATGAGGTGGAGGTAGTCACTAACTACCCATTGTTTTGGTAAAACGGGATTTTTTTCTCCTTTTTTGGCTATGACTCATTTAGTACAAAAATTGTGAAAGAAGCTTAGGAACAAAAGATGAGAAAGAACAGAAAAGGAATCTGGTAGACCTGGGAGCTCGGGGGGACCCTTTTGAGGAAAAGGGAGTCACAATTGGGTGGAGTCTGGTAGCTCCAGACTTAATTTCCAAAAAAGAGCAACAAGCTGGTATTTTAACTATGTCGTGCTTTAGTAATTGTCAATTGTTGAATATTATATTTATGAAGTATTTCTATGTGTACATGCAAATTAAAGAAAAGAGAGGACATAGAAATTTTCTTATTTCATTTCTTATTAAACCGGATTAAGGAAATTGTGTGTTTAGAATAATAAAAATTCTAATTTTACATTTGAATAAAAATAGGGAATTGTGTATCATGGAGTTATCTTCTAAAATAACCTAAAAGTATATTGTACAGATCGCATTTTAACTTAGAAAGAAATATAGAGTAATTATTATAGGTTTACATTAAAAACCTATGTATTAAAGACAAAATATGACTCAGGCAGAGTAGTATAAGTGCACAATATTCACTTATTTTACAATTAGGTATGGTTGTACAATAGTATAACCACAAAATAACGGAAATTCAAAAGTAAAGGACAAGTGGTACCATGAAGTTAAGCCTGGAATATGGAGAGGACCCCGTCATTCACCACACTAAATACGTAGATATAATACAAACCATCACGATAAAGTTTGGTATTATTCATCAAGTTTGGAAAATCATATAAAACCACGATGTTTGAGAAACATAACGGTCACAACGTTAAGAACCATAGGTGTTATAATATTCCTTGGAACGATGACAAAATTAATCCTTATATTAATTTTGTTAAAGAAAATTTTAAGAGGTTTTAAGCCTAGTTAAATAAATGGGATTTAATGGTAAGGACATCGATTTAGTAGGTTAGAGAAATTTTGTAGTCAGTTTAATAATAAGAAGTAAACTTAGTTACACGGTAATACCTTCATTGTTTAAACTTCACAAGGAATAGAAGTAAATGAAAATTTTAAGTGATATGCAATGAGTGAGTATTTTTTATTTTAGGCTTAATATATATAATTGTGTAAGTTTAGGTTTAATATACATAATTGTGTGCTAGGCAAGAAATATCAAAGTGTAGATGAAGAAATATTACATAAATATTGTGCTTAAAGTAAATTATAATAATAATAGTAGATGTGTTTTATAAGGTATATTATAAAGAAATTGGTTTTAAACTTGGAAAAAAAAATTGGTTTTTCCTTGGGTGAAACTGTTTTTTTTTATCCGTGTCACATTAAACTATTTTGAGAAAAAATTTAAACACAAACTCTGACATAATTGAATTGGTTTTCTATGTATGTATTTCTTCATTGAAAATTTGAGTTGTCTATGTATTCAAACATTGATCTATCTGTGTTTTAATCCCAAGAAATTTTCCACTAAATACAATGTTTTTCCTTCAAAACTCATTGCTTTACATACTTGTGGCATTAGTGTTCTATGTGGTTGAGATTCATTGTGAAATTTGTGTCCTTTATAGCCTATGTATATGTCTCTCCCTTCCTCAAAATTCTCAAGCTATTTCCCCAAATTTCATTTGTAAATTGTGGTCCCTATATGCATCCATATTCTCCACGAAATTCCCACTCATTTCACCACAAAATTGCTTGCAATTTCATGTTGTTGAAGGGTTTAGTTAACACAAATTTCAATCATCAATGGTTGCAAAGGAAATATGTATCGATTGAAAAGTATTGAGGCATAGAAAGTTGAATGTGGTGGCAGAGTATGGTTGACAAAATAGGAGCCTAATTACCTCAAAAAAAGAGTGTATAAAGTGACCAAAATAGAGTATGAAGCGATGCAAACTTCACTTAAAACATTTGCTTATGACTTTTTCCTTTTAGACACAGAATTTGATATGTATCATTTAGCTCATTCATATGATATACTTTCCATGAATTTCTAATGTTAATAAGCCTAAATTCTATGTCATTAACCTTTTAACATTAATGTCACTTATCATGAACTTTCAATGTCACTAAACCTGATTACCATGTCATTAAACCTTGATTGTCATTTTATTATATTCTCCACTTGAATTCAATCGTCATGCCCCACTAATTGCAATCAATTACTTATGATTAAAGGATGATGTATGAGGAGTGATAATGTATGGTGAATAGGATAGAAGACAACATATTAAGTGTAGTGGATAGTAGTATATAGGACTGATCCAGGTGGATGTTGATGGTGACCCACTTATCCCACTTGGACCCCCACAACTGTCTCTTTCATTTTTTTAGTTTCTTAATTGTAGCACAATTTACTATTTTTAGTAGTTTTTTGGGTCCTGAACTTCCGGAGCCATTTTGAGGCCCTAAACGACGTTTTTTGGGAAAACTGGAAGTAACATGGGTCCATGGACCATTTGTTTTCTTCCCAAAGTTGTAGTCCTCTGATAGATCTTTCTAACGAGCTATAGTGCACGTCAAATGAAGATCATATGCCAAAGTTACGACCCTGGGAAGTTGATGTACCAATTTACCATAAACAGGGCCCATAGTTTGGCACTTCATCTCCTAGGGTTAGGTTTTTGGATGTTTAGGGTTTTCCATTGTTTCTCAACAATATATAGGCCTTCGAGCCTCATTGTAACACAATTCAAAGGCATGTAGCCGCCACATCTCTTCTCAAAGATAAGCTACCAT
>APFE030012292.1:4646-33132 GCA_000404065.3 Pinus taeda
GTCAATCTGAGCCGTTCATTAGGCGGATGATCTGACGGTAGAACTTATGTTTAGTTTAGGGTTTTTTGCCGTAGAAGGCAACCCCTCTCTTTGTATGAGGGCATTGTATTTGAGGCGGCGATAGATGTGTATTCTGCATGAGCAAGAAATAGAGAGGTGAGACTGTGAGAGAAAACAGAGGATATTACAGCGGCTTTGCTGTAGGTTGTGTCTCTTCATTTTGCTGGATAATAGAATGGAAGGACTAGCTGTTTGAGGTGGACGTAGCCCAAATTGGGTGAACTACGTATATCTGTGTCTCTCTTGTTTTGTGCGTTTTCTGTGTTTATATTTCTGCAATATTTTATGTGTTCCATTGCTCCGTAATATATAATTTTCTAACAAGAATTGGGTTACCAAATTGCCCGAGGGACTGTATAGCGGAGAAGGGAAGGTTGGGGATGGACTTGGTTTGGTCATTAGCATTTCCATATGGAATCAGATGCATAATTGGAGTGTGTCTAGAACAATGAGTCGATAATTGTTCACTACGAGGGAAAGTGGCGTAGAATTGTGGTAGTGGACATTGGATGCAATTTTGATGTTGCAAGTGGATTATGAACTTCTTGGGAAGGAGGTGCATCCTAGTATTCCTTTGAGGGTGGATGTGTGAGCCTCTAGATTCAGATGTTACAGATGTAGGCATTGTATCATTTTATTTGTTGGTTGAGAAAATTTGCATATGTGTATATTATTGTAAATATTGTATCGAGCTGGATTTATAAATCTCTTTAGACAATATGATTATTTGTTGGGTGAAGCAAAAGTGTAAGTTTGCATATGTTGTTATTATTGTAAATATTGTAGTGATTTGTGTTATAAATCTCCAGTAAACAGTATGTTTTTCATATTCTCAGCAAGATGATCATTGTAAATACTGCAACGAGCTGTGTTATAAAGCCTCATAGGCAGTATGTTTTGTTTTCAGTGGTTTGTTGGTTATAGGTGTCATTGAACACTAAGGAAGATGTTCCCCTGGGGGGGGATTCTATAACTTCCTTGGTTAAAAATTCATGTAAAAAAATATAAGACTAAGGTCATGGGACATTTATTCGAAGTTAAATGGTGGAAAAAACATCCTAGTGGATGTCACTTTGGTTTTTATAGCTAAGGAATTTTTCAAAGGCAATGGAAAAGGATTTGCGAAGGAAAAATGGCATTTTTGGCACATTTATTTATGAAAATGATAGAAATCATGAGAAAATGAAGGTGAAAGGTCAAAAGTTGCATGTGACAAGGAAAATGAAGGAAAATAATGGAAATTGAAGAAAATTGAGGCCTCGTTGATAAAAAGGCTTATGAAGATCAATGGGCAAGGCTTGGTCGGTGAAACCTTTTTGTCAATTCAGTTTTGAAGCTCTCATTATATTCTCTCTCTCTCTCATACTCTTGGACACTTAGAGTTTTCTTGGAGCACTCTAGAGAGTGTGGCATACTCATATGCTTGGAGAAAGAAGGAAAAGGAAGAGAAGAAAAGTGCAAGAGGACATTAGGATCAGTAGCTACAGCGGGTTTTGTTTACATGTATGTTTTCCTCACTAGTTTTGGCATGCATGGCATATGCATGAGCTTTATTGGTCATGATCTATCATTGGCATGGAGGATTGCCTGGATTGGTAGTGGATTCGCCTAGAATTTCCATCTCCGAGATAGCCATGGTGTTGTGCATTCATTTCTTTGTTTTTCTGGTTGGTTATCATGTTTCTTTTAGCTTGGGTTAAGTTACTAATTCCTGGAAGCCTTGGCTGGACAAACACTCTAGAAGCCCTATAACAGCTTGGGTTGAGTTACTAGCCCTGGAAGCCTTGGTTGGGAAAACGCTCTAGAATCCCTTGGTGGGTTGAGTTACTAGTCCTGGAAGCCTTGGTTGGACAATGGCTTTAGAGGTCCGGTGGCATATATGGGTTGAGTTACTAGTCCTGGAAGTCTTGGTTGGAACAAACGCTCACAAACCCTAGAAATATTGGGTAGAGACCAATCTAGTGATGGTTTGTGATGCCCAACCATGAGGTGGAATCATTTTTTGATGGGTTGAGGTGGTTTGGCCTCAGGAATCCCTGGTTTGTTTTGATGGATTGTTCCATGAGATCCCACATTCATGCTTGGAATATGGCATGAGGGTTACTGGTTGAAGAGAGATTTGGCTCAGCCATGTCTATGGTTAGGTGGTATGTGGAACTCCCAGACTTTGTTGCATTTTACTTGTGGCAATAAAAACTATTTCCTATGGTATTGATGGGTAAATATGCTTATTGTTATGTGGCTTATATGGTTTTTCTATGCTTAGCATGTCATGTCCCTTCCTAAATCATTTTGGGACATAATTTAATTTTGTATTATGGGGCCAATTTTGGAGTTAGTGGACCCCATTCGATGTTATTACGAGATTATACTATGACAAGATGTTTTGTTTTATATTTAAGTTACACATGGGGGCCACCCTCACTAGGGAATTATTCACTCCCTAGTTCGATATGCATGGAGGGGGGGATAACTTTTGCATGGTGTTGGTTAAGTGGAGCCCACGATGGAGGATGAAATGGAGGGAAAAGTCCCCCATGAAAATTATATAAGGAGAGCATCTCTCCTCTTCTTATTCATTCATGAGTGTATATCAATTTGTTTTCGTTGCTCGAGTTACTTAGCTGAGTCACTGGTTGTTTAGAATGAGTTATTCACACGAAGAGCTCACCCTTTCTTTGGGGGACTTCGAGTGCCACCCTAGGAAGGTTCCCTTCATTTCCTCAGGGGGATTTTCACATTGTGATTTCCAATAGTAGCATTTCCTTCCAGGTGGTGTGTATTTCTTAAGGACATAGTGAGAGAGGAGGCCAAGTTGTTTTTGGAGCTGAGCCGTGGAGTTTTGCTGCAATATTTTCTGGAGGAGAAACTAATGAGGATTGTCAGCCTTTGAGGGGGTTTAGGAGTTGATTGAGATTTAGGCTTGGAAATGTAACTTTCACACTACCTGGGCTAGCATAGAGGCAGTGTTTGGGAGCTCATTTGGTGGGTAGAGTATCAGCCCTTGAGGCTGAGCTTTGCTATGGAGGTTGGAGGATTTATTCGAGGTGAATTTTTCTCCCTTTCCAGAGCTTGGAGAAGACTTTGTGGCCATTTCTTGCAGGTTGTATCTCTAGAGTTGTTTGGAGGGTGTAGGCCATAGAGGAGGTCAAATTTGGGTGGTTGGATTCAGGCCAAACCCTTTTTGGTATTTTTTGGGTTTTGGCCAAGGTGTTTGTGGTTCAATTTTCATCATTTCCGAGCACCGAAGATGGGGTTTCTTACAGCTCCTTTCCAGCCAGCAGTTGTTGTTACCGGGAGACAACACAGAGATTTAGAGGAGTGGTTTCTTTCTAGCATTTGGGATTACTATTGACACATGGGTTTTGTCTAGCTTTCCCTTTAGGCAAGCCCAGATGTTTTTTCCACAGTATTGTGCATTCCTCCATTCATAAATAAAATGGCTCAGTTGGTTCTCACTATTAAGCTCAACTTGCTTATGTTGTCTACTTTGTGACTGAATGTTCTCACTCTTAAGAAGTTCTCTTAACCTTGACCTTGAGATCTAGTAATTATGTTGTGATCGTGATTTCTTTATGTTAATGTTTATATGCATATATGTATGTATGTATGTTTTTACCTGACAGGGTCATCAAGGATCATGATTATTTTATGGTGATGTTTATATGTATACATGTATGTATGTATGTCATTGTCTGATAGGGTCACGAGGGATCATTCTTGTGGAGGAAGGATTGTTTATGCAGGTGAATGACATGAAGAGGTTCCTGATTTATGAGGAATCAAGTGGGAAGAGTAGTCATGACAAATATATGAGGTCAGTATCATGTGGATATGAATTGATATTGTATGCATGTATTATGCTTATGCTTATGTTATGATAGGTAACATTGAAGGATACTTAATCGAAATGAAAACAATGTGCTTTGCGACATGATAGGATAAGCATGGATGGCGAAGAGACACTAGAAGTAGGTTTTCTTGGTAGATGTAGTATTGTTTTGTATGTGCAATGCTATTGTTGTGCATATGTTGTGCATGTTGTATATCCAGTGATTGTACCTATGGTGATGTGTAATGTTGTATATGTAGTATTGTGTACATATGATATTGTTGTATGTATGTTGTATATATGGTGTTGTGTGTATATTACATATGCATTTTTGGGTATAGATGGTGCTATGTACATGTTGGATATGCGGTGTTGTGTACATATCTTATTTTGTTCATGTTGGATATGTGGTGTGTGCATATGGTGTTGTGCACATGTTGGAGTTGCGGTGCTTTGTACATATGATGCTATGTACATGTTGTATATGCAGTGCTATATACATATGGTGTTGTGTACATGTTGTACATTGGGAGATGTGTGAAGACGGTGTTGTGTGCATGTCATGCATGTACCGTCGTGTACATGTCGTGCATGTGGTATTGTGTACACATTCTACAAGTGGTGTAGTGTACGTATGGTGTTGTGTACACATTGTGCAGGTGGTGTCATGTACTTGTGATGTTGTGCACACATTGTGTAGGTGGTGTTGTGTACATGTTGTACATATGGTACTGGTGTACATGTGGTATTTCGTGCATGTCATACATGATGTGTTGTGGGCATGTGGTACTATGCATGTGCATTGTGTAATCCTAGTATCATGACATGTGCATTCGTTGTGTTGTACTCTGTGTACACATATGTATTATATTGTACATTGGTTGTAGGTGTATGTATTGTGTGAGTGTGTACACTGGATGTAGGTGTATGTATTGTGTGTGTTGTACACTATGTGTATGTTTACGTGGTTGAAGAGAAGGCACTAGGCGCTTTTCGGATGTGGCAACTGATCTAGTGTGTGTACAAAAAGAACAAAGGTAAAAGCAAAGAACTGATTAAAGGATAAGTACCCATGTTTTATTTCAGTTTTAAGTATGCATTGTATCTACGATTATGTTTTATGATGGTTACATGTGATCTATAATTCTGGTTGATGATGGTTGCATGTGGTTCATGATTTTGATCTATGATGGTTGTGTTTTGAGCTAATCGGATCTGATATGTCTATACATGATGATTTGGTCAAGTTGTGAGTTTGACTTGTTGTGGCAGGAAGTGAACAGAATTGCAAGTTTACCTTGTTGAGAGGCCATTGATGTGGTATGATTTAAGGTTATTTCAATTTGTTTTGATTCTAATGGAAATTATGTGCCTTGTACAAGAAGCATGGAAGTGCCCGGTTGGGTAGTCGAAACGGACTGCAACAATTAGCAGCAATAGTAAAAGAAATTGAAACATGCAGAAATATGTTAGTAAATCACTTTAGGAGCATGGCCATTATGGGACACTAGTATCCAATAGTGTCCATTCATTTCCATAAGCATGATATGAGTGGTATGACGGTTTTGAGGCAGGTATATGCCTTGGTTTTTGGACCTTCCGATGTGAGGAAACCTTGTTGAAGGATGGACTGCCTGAGATGGGAGTGCCAGCAGAACCTGGAAGGTGTATAACTGCACAAAACGAGGTAATCGGATTGCCTGAGGGACTATGTAGCAGAGAAGGGGAGGTCGGGGGATGGACTTGGTTTGGTCATTACCTTTGTTAGATGGAATCATATGCACATTGGGAGTGTGTCTAGAACAATGATTTGATAATGTTTCACTGAGAGGGTAAGTGGAGCAGGATTGTGGCACTAGATATTGGATTCAGTTTTGACTTTGGAAGTGGATTCTGGACTTCCTAGAAAGGAGGTGAAACCTGGTATAACTTTGAGGGTGGAGGTGTGAGATTTTGGGTTCCCTTGTTCTGGATGAAAGCATTGTATTATTTTATTTGTTGGTTGAGAAAATGTGCATATTTGTATATGTGTATATTATTGTAAATATTGTATCGAGCTATATTTATAAAGCTCCTTAGATAGCATGATTATTTTCTCGGTGAAGCAAATGTGTATGTGTGTATATGTGGTTTTATTGTAAATATCATAATGAGTTACATTATAAAGCTCCAGTAAACGGTATGTTTTCCATATTCTCAGCAAGTTGATCATTCTAAATATGAGTTGTGTTATAAGGCTCCATAGGAAGCATGTTCTATTTTCATTGGTTTGTTGGTTATATGTGTCATTGGACACTGAAGATGGTGTTCCCCCAAGGGGGAGGATTCTGTAACTTCCCTGGTTAAAAATTCATGTAAAAAGATATAAGACCAAGGTCATGGGACATGTATTCCAAGTTGAATGGTGGGAAAAACATCCTAGTGGGTATCTCTTTGGTTTATTATGGCCAAGGAAATTAAAAAAGGCAATGGAAAAGGCTTTGGAAATGTAAAATGGAATTTTTAGCACATTTATTTATTAAAATAATGGAAGTTAGGAGAAAATGAAGGTGGAAGGTCATAGGTTGCATGTGAGGAGGAAAATGAAGGAAAATAATGGAGATTGAAGACAATAGAGGCCTCATTGATAAAAAAGGCTTCTGAGAATCAGTGGGAAAGGTTTGGTCAATGAATTTTTTTCTAAGTTCAGTTTTGGAGCTCTCATTCTATTTTCTCTCTCTCATACTCTTGGACACTTAGATTTTTCTTGGAGAAATCTTGTAGAGTGTGGCATACTTGGACGCTTGGAGCAAGAATGCAAAGGAAGAGAAGGAAAGCACAATTGATATATTATCATTAATATATTATCATTCACAATAGATATTCAATTTAACCATGAAAAATAAATTCAATAACAATAATGGCAAATAAAAAAAATTGGGGCTTTTATCCACGATATTGCTTACAACAATTAGTCAAGGTTCTTTAGAGATTTTTTTGAGGATAGCTTCATATTGAAGGAGGCTTTTCCCCCACACCTGTGGGAATTTTTGACATTCTTTGTTATGTTTTTTAGTCATGAGGTTGGCTTGTAACCTCAAACTTGTTCAATACTCAAAGTAAACTTGTGACTAGGGATTTTACTTGTATTATTGTAAAAATGACGATGTTTAGTCTCATATAAATAGAGGCTCCCCTTCATTTCATTTCATCACCACACATTTTTATCACTCTTCACTTCTAAGAGTGTGAATTAGTATTTTTCTCAATACTTAGGAAAGATGTGACTTTTCTATGATGCGAATTCTTGTGTATATTTTGCATGGAAATGTTTTCCTAAGATTGAAAGAAGTGCTTCTTCAAAGAATTTTGTAAATTTTATGCTCTATCTTTAATATTTTTCATATTATATGTGTGGAGTATGGTTTATATTTATTCCATGACTAAATGCTAAACTTATGTTGAAATATCTTTCCGTTACTACATGGGAAAATTGTTTTATTTGAAGCCTATAAGAAAACAATGAATGTGCATCTCTTTACATTTAATTTCTCCCATCACGAGAAAAACACTTACGGTTTTAAAAGTGGATTCCCTAATCATCCATATTTACTCCATCAAGACCTCTTGATAAAATTGTAGTCATAGAAGAATCCATCAAACCCATTTTGGATAAGGAACTAATTATTGGTGTGTTGATCATCCATAAATTTCATTAAATTTATCCTTACTTTGCTCCTAGACACCTAGGGTTAGTTGTTAGGGATTTCATAGTATAATTTTGAAAAAAAGTGAATTTGTGTTGGATTTCTGTAGCTAATAATTTAGGAATTGCATAAATAACACATAAAAAAAATATCTAACATTGGGCATGGTTAATCCTTCCTAATTAAGGTTGACGTCATCCTTGTTTCCTATTTATGCATGTTTTTCAACCCTAATTTCCCATTAAGTGACCTTGACCCTAGCTGTTTATTGGAAGGCCCTAGTTCCTTTTGGTTGATAAATATATATATATATATATTATATATATATATATATATATATATATATATATATATATATTTGCTTGTTGTATGATTTTGTCCCTTATCAATGTAAATTAATCAAACCCTAAATTATAATAGTGATATCTTTGGTCTAGGAATTGAGTACTTGAAATATGGCATAGTATATCTAGGCCTTTCTAGGGTTTTTTAGTACTTTATCCCACCTTATACATTACGTTGAGCCATAGCAATAGAATATCCTTTGTGTGATTTAGGGAAGCCTCCATTTTGGTCAAATACCACTACGAAGTAGCAAAAAGGTTGTTCAGGTGATAGTGCCAACCCTTTCTCTTGTTACCATAAGGTTTCACCCTAATTAGTGAAGTTTTGCACTTGAACTATTAGATTATGCGGAAACATTTTTGGTGTCATTGTAGAAGAATAGTTTATTCCACCTCCTTGTGATCCGAAGTTTATTCCTTAGAATTTTTTATGAGAGTATTCTAAAGCCTATCTTAGAACCTCCCATGTGACTCCTATAGCTTGTTCCCCTTCCTTATCCTTTGATAGTAAGTCAAAAGGAGCCATTTCTCCTAGAAAGAAAAGAACTACTCATAAACTCGTTACCTCTTAATCTTCCCCTATAATTTCTTAGGGCTATATTGTTCTTTTCTTTGTGTTGTGTTGTACAACAACCCCCCATTTCATAAAATTTTTATACAAAATATTAATATGAAATGGGTCCCTTAAAAATAAACTTAGTTAGATGTGTGAATAAAATGGTATGTACCTCATCATAAGAAAAATCCTTGTTAAAACCCTCGATGTAAATAAATCATTTTATACAACATTTTAAATAAGAAATAAAGTGTTTCCTTTATAATATTAAAAAATCATTCTATATTGCGATAAAGCAATCGAAGATCGTATATCGCAATATTAATGGAAACACACAAAAAAAAACATCACCCAATCCTCTGATCCGAAAAGGTAATCTCTATCAGAAAATCGGGGAAACAAATGCCAACTCACAATAAAGCAAAGCCCCTCAATTCCTCCAATGTGATAAAGCTAATCGCAATCGGAAATCGGTGACTCGGCTATGTCAACAATAAAGGGACATTTGAAGAGGCCTAACCAAAAATTCCTGATGCGATAAAGCTAATCGCAATCGACAATCAACACTCAGCGGAATCACATGATAAAGGGATAAAGCCCATGTCAAATCCCGACTACGATCTATTAATTAGGCGCACATCTCGAAAACCAAATATATTAAAGGAAGTTTACATGCATTATATTGTATCACCTTTCGATGATCGGAGATATTTAAATCAAGTCTTAAAAGCCTTCCCTTTGACACTCACGATCGTCGATTTGCGATTTATCACTAATCGTCGATTCACGATTTATCGCTAATCGCCGATAAATAAAATCAAAGGCACGCTTGAAACAATCATTCGGCATATGGGCAACGTGATGGGAATTTATGATATTATTTACCATGATTGACAATTTAAACGGCCATTCAATATTGCAGTTAAGGATGGATCTTTCAAAGGATTTCATCCATGATAATCCTTAACTCTATTTTATTTAATGCCAATCGATGTAATTCATTATCATATTGGCTTGCAGCAACATTTTCTCTATATCATTGTTTGCAACTTTGTGTGCAGAATTCTCCCAAAACCAAAGAACAAGAGAAAATGGGTAAGAAATCAAAGAATTCCACAGCAGCAGCTCATCCATTCAAAGATCCCGGACCAAACAAAAAGGGATTAATCTCAAATACGATGTGCCTTGGTCTAGGAAACACGAGTTGGGAGAGCATTTACAATCTAATAGAAGCGGAGAAGCCTGAGGAATTATCAGAGGAAGGCACAGCCGATTCAACTAACAAATCGGAAGGAACTCTTAAAGAATTGGCCTGTTCGTATCTACACAGAATAGCAGCGCGAGCTAAAATCCTCCCATATATTGACGTAGTAAGATGGATGGTGGAAAAAATTCCAATCTCAGATAGAACCTTTTGCACAGCTGACGGAAGGATATTTGGCTCGTTCTAGTCTGAGGATCTTAGGAAGATGTACCACTTACCTCAGCCTGAAAAGTGATACAACAAGGCATTTTTGGAAGTGTTTGCAAAGGAAAATGATTCAGAGTCAGCCCTGATAAGGAAATGGAGGAATTTCCCTGAAAAGCACAAGCACGAGTCATCGGGTAAGTACTCTCGACTCATTAGCTGCCCCTTATTGTTATGTTGGGGCTATGATGTGTAGGATGTGGGGAATACATGATTCTGCCAAATTCACCATAGAAATGGTCCCCCTAATGGAAGCTCTAATCAACAGTTATGTGATGGATTGGGCCAATATCTTGTCCGATAAACTAGCCACGGCAATTTTAGAGTATAGAACAAATGCGCATAAAACTTCCCGGATTATCCCCCCATTTTATTACAGTGCTTATATTATGGATACTATTTACTTTAATTCGAAATATCCAATACTTGGGTGGAAATGGACTCCTCAGGACCCGAATCCATAATATATTTACCACCAGCAATTATGGAAGGCGCATTACAAAAATCATCTGTATAAAATTTGCAATGGTTTTATTCTCCCTGTATATTATTGTATTTTTAATAAACCTGCTCCAAGGATATCCCCAGAGGCAGAAATTGATTTAACAACAGTAGGCAGTTAGTTCGGGGAGGAGAAATTTACTTATATAAGGCTTTTTGGTAGTCTTACTAAACCCCATGTTCTTCCCTTGTATGTGCCTGATAAATTGTTAGCTCAGGAGTTGGCCTACCAAATAATAGTAGAAGGGACATCCAGAACCCTTAAGGATTCAAAGAAGCACATGTGGCCAATCTTCCCTTTACAATGTAGCATTTTCACACAGAAAAGATGCTAATGTTGAATCTGGCCACAACTCCTAATAGGCCATATGATCCAAGAAAGGTTGCTTATAATGTTACATCTCAGGCCAAACTTGCTAAGTTTGATCATAAAGCCGATGAATTTGATGATTTATTTTCCTCAGCTGAATCATTATTTCAAGTTAAAACATTGGCCAAGATGAGATATCAAGATGAAGCACTAGAAACATTTAATAGGCTTAGGGACCAGAGGTTACAAACTCTGCCCTTAGATATATTAGCCACAACCTCGACAGTCTAATCAAGCGAAACTGAACAGCAAGCTGTTGATAAATCTCCTGCAGTGTAAAAAATCCTTGAGAAAGAAAAAACACCAGAGCAGGAGCAAGAACAAGAAAAGGGCAGTGAACTTATTGATTCAAGCATTAATATTTATCCCAAACTACTCAAAGAATGGCAACAGTTTGACTCAATTATCAACAATACTGAGAGCTTGCAGGGATTTAGCACACCTGAAGTAACAAATGGACAAAAGACAGCAACTAATATAGTTCAACTAAAGGAACTAGCGGCCCATCCATGACCCAGACAAATGTTGAAACAATTCCAGAGAACCCTTCCGATGAGATTGTTCTGCATGTAGAAGAAATACCACCCTTAGATGTCTTCTACAGCCCTAAGCATAGGGTTGTAATAAAGAGACAAAGGAAAAAGAGAAAACTTGATCAATCTTCTCTTTTACCTACACAGATGGAGATAAATAATGTGGTATGGAGAGAGGAAGTCAACCCTTCCGAAGATCTTACTAAACTCTCTCAATATGTCGGGGCATATATAGCAGCAACTATGGAAAAGGAATCGGAAGTTAGCAATTTTCTTAAAGAGAAGGATCAAGCGATTATCTCACTGGAGACATAGGTATAGGAAAGACAGTAGAGGATAGAGAAATTAGAGCAGCAGTTAGCAGCACAGAAGCAATCAAACGACCAATTAAACAAGAAATTGTTAAAAGAGAAACAGAGGATAGACCAACATGCAGTTCAAAAGAAAAAAGAGTTGTCGCAATCATTAAACAAGCTAAAAATGATGAATGAACATTTGAGAAAACCAAAAGATGAACAGATTGCTCAACTTTCATTACAAATAGAAAGGTTCAAAGAGTTTCCTCAGGTAGAGCAATTCAAATCAGAGGCTCTCCAAATAACTAAAGCACTATCTACTCAGTTGAGCTTATTATGTAATAATATTTCTCTTGTTCCTCCCTTCTGTGAAATTTCCCCGTCTATGATTGATAAGTCAGTTGACGACAGACAAAAATTGGAGCAGGCAGATGAAACACTAACAGAGTTTCTTTCCTGGCAAGAAACCAAGGAAGGACAAGCCACAAATCTGCCCCAAATTCTGGAACCACACAAGAAAATCATGTTCCTTGAGTGGAAGTCTCAATTGATGAAAGCAGAATGGGCTACATCGAGATGTAAATCGGCGACTGGTAATCTAGTGGAATTGATTAATAATAATCTTTATTTGTCAAATCTAATTTCAGAATGTACCCCAGGGAAATTACCATCAGTCAAAGCATTGGAGCAGACATGGCAACAAGAGCTGGAAAAGAGGCAGAGATTAATCACAGGCATCCAAACTTTAACATGTGAAACTTTTTCGTTCTTCCTTGTGAAACCATATAGTCAAAGAACAGCAATCAAATGCCTGACCAATGCAATCGGTTATATGATTCCTGAAATTACTGATGCCACCTATACTGCCCAGCTGCATTCACATATGAGTCATCCTCCATAACTGCAATAGATGCTTGCCATATGCCAGCTCAAGCCAAAAGATAGGTAGTCGAAACAATGAATCACTCTTACTGACTGCAAGCATATCTATTTCAAGGAGATTTTCATATATTTGTGATTTGATACTACTAGCTTACAACATTTGTATTTCATAGTTAGTTAGCTTAGATAGTATTTATAGAGCCTTTCATGTTTTTAGAAGGGATCCTAAAAAAAATTATTAAGACTTGGATTGGAAGTTGCACCATTGTCCTTCCAATATATTTTTTTATGAAACTGGACCTAAATTCTAAGCTTTTAATGAAGAGTGCTTTTGTCTGATATGCACTACTGCTTCCTATAAAAGTATTTCCAAGTTTGAAAGCGAGATCCAAATGCAATTCATGTCGGAGGGGATTAAAAGACATATGGCACTATTATCTATGTTTTGCTTCATTCTCTTATGTGAATTAGCATTCATTCATTTTTTCTATCATTAATATATGTATGTGTTTTCACAGCAGTCCTTTAGCTTATCACTATTGAATGTTTAAGGGTTGTTACTTTTTATTCATATTTATGTCAATGGTATATAAAAAATAGTGTAATAATGTTTTAATTATTACTTTGTTCAACTACTTGAACAAATTAATCATCACATGAGTGAATATTTTTGTTTAAAAGTAGAGTCATCTAAATGGCTACTTTACAATAAAAACCATTAAGAATTGCACTAAGACAGAGATTTCCCGGGATAGATTAGTTATATTATTGCACTTTTGGAATAAATCATCCATCATTCCCATTAGAAATTAGAAAACAAATCACTTATCCATCCTATTTACAAATCATTGGGAAACTGGTCCCATTATATCCAGTCGGAGCCACCACACCAAATGGTGAAGGAGCTGCCTTTAAGGTCTGGACCGGGTGGTTTTCCCTGATGTTGAAGTAGCGATTTTCGAGGCATCAACACTTTGATAATTTCACTTCTTCATTAACACATTAAGTTCACCCCATAACATCATAAAATTATTCGTATTTACATCATTATTCAAAAGCATATGAAACTATATAGAAAGAACAATATCATCATCATCAATGTAGTGGAACATAAAGGAACGATAGAAGAAAAGCATTCACATGTAGAGACACCAGGATTGGTCAAAGACCAAGGCAAAACCCGCTATGGGGAAACCCTTTCAAATTCTTCTTATTAGGTTTACATTGAATTATTTAGAAAAATGGAGTACAATGATCCATATCTTCATCCATACAATATCCATGAAATGAACCCAAAAATGCTTATACTCAAAATTTTGATTTTGAGTCTTGTAATGAACTGTCCGCACATGCGGTCAACTGTCGAACATTATGGTCACTGAGTGAAATCTTCAGACAACTGAAATTTCATAATTTAGGTCCCAGGCGCAAGGAGGAGGCGTAATGTGTGTGACTGGGAATGTTCCAATTGCTCCCTAGAGCCTATAAGTCAGTGATTGTATTCTCCAACTCAGAGTCATAAACCCTAGATGTTAGTCGCACGGAAGAGGCATTAAGCATGCGACTAAAAATCATCAGTCACATGGATGATTCGGTTAACGTGTCACTATGGTCAATTTCTTCCTATGCCATGCCTACAACTGAGGCCCAAAACCCTAAAATAGAGATACAAGCTTCAAACCCTGCAATTTCATCTTCAAGCGAACCAATTACTCTGTGGAAATTTATCAAACCTGTATGAGCCAAAAAGAAAGAAAGAGAATAGAAAAATGTCTCATGATGATGTCTAAATGAGGTTGAGGTCACTTGGTGGCAGGTTGATTAAAAAGGAGGCTATAGTCATGATGTTTTTTTTTCCTTATCCTTGGAAGAAAATGTTAGAGATTGGTACCGAGCTTTTCATACGGGAATCCTTAAGCACTAGGACCATCTCCATGAGGAATTTACCAATAGATGGACCACCATGAAGGAAGGCATACAACTCTAGGTTAAGTTTCGAGAAGCTAAGAAAATTGATAATAAAAGTGTCAAGGATTTCACTCAGAGATTCAACAATTTTCCCAAAGAAGTTGCTAACCTATATATACCTACAATCAAACTATCATCGCACTATACATGGATGCTTTTCCTAAAGGATAAAGACCCTCAAAACCCTGACCAAGTTAAGAATTTTTGTGTTACCATTGAATGCAATATAACCACATTTAATACTTATTTTATTTCGTATCCTAGGGCCAAAGTGAAGGACAAGTCTAAGCCAAGCGCCAAGGTTGACCCCACATCACAAGTCTTTGCCAAAAATTTGATAACATTACTGATGGGGTTATGTAGGGGAAAATGGCGATGATGAACAAGTTGATAATCGTAGATAGGGAAAGAGGAATGGAGATGATGAACAAGTTGATAATCCTAGATAGGGAAAGAGGGTCTCATCGAAACTATCCTCCCAAAACTCAATTCAACAATTCAAAGGGCTCCTAAGAGAAATCCCAATAGTGGCAAGAATCATTTAAATAGAATGTTCCTAATACCCTTGCCCCCACAAACATGGTAAATCAAGATGGATTAACATGGTGTCAAACCTATAATGAACCACATAGAGAAGAAGAGTTCCCTTATAATTAGGCTGGAGAGGAGAATAGTTTGAAGCATTTGAATATGATAAATGACACAAACACATATTTCATTATAGTTGGAACATTTTTATTGCAAGGACATCACTAGAATTGAGCTTATTGGTTATTTTAAAATTCTAGATCATTTATTTATTTCCATATTTAACAAAATATGTGTCTGCCCCTTTTACTACCTTGCAAGGTGCATCTCCATCCCTTTCTCAATAACAACAAGAAGAGTCAATTAAAGAACCCAGTAAAGAATGTGATGAGCCTATTAATGTTATTGAATCCAGTGGTAAATTCAACGAGTTGTATTATACTATAAATAATGATGAGCCAAGCCACCTTAAAGCAGGTAGTAGTAACAATCTTGTTACTCAAAATTGTGTTAAAGCACCTTTGCCTCTTAGTAGGACTAATCGTAAGACTAACTCTTCCAATTCCAATAATAAAATATCGTGTGGTCTTGGGAAGTGTCTTATCCAAGGTAAATGTGCCTATTCCACTCTTGGAACTTTCAAAACTTGAACCACGAAGGGGTCAAGTTAAAAAAATCCTCAACCTAGATAAAGAAGTGAAGGACCCTCCCATTATATTGCAAAATATGTACTATGGCTGTAGGAATGGAGAGCATACGCCTTTCTTCTTATGCATAGTGTTGGGTGTAGGAATTTCATTTCAGCAAACTCCTTCAACACTTAATTTGTCAACCCGGGGTTACATAAGCTTAGAGCCATAGCACAGGAAATGCCAAGAAATGATATGAACCTTCACTAAATCTGTTCATATCTATCTTAATTATAGTTTTCAAAATCAAAAAGATCACACAACAAATAATACCAAGAGAATTATGGTGTTGGAATGAAAAAGAAAGTACTTTGCAAAAACTCAAATAAAAGGAACTTCAATTGTCATGAACAATCCTTCTCAATAAAAGATAAATATCTTAGACTAAGTTCAGTGCAATCGTAGGAAAAAGAAGTAATTAAATTATTAAGTACATTTGTCTTCTATTAAATATTTTCCTTCCTGCATTGAACCATCGTTCCTGCACTGCAATGGCATTCTTGTATTGAAATGACGTTCCTATACTGAAGTGATGTTCCTACATTGGAAGTATGTATTGTGCCTGCACTGAAGATTTTGACCTTCGTACAAGAGCTCTTGGTTCCTGTACCAAAGCACTTTGTTCTTGTACCAAGATATTGGTTCATGTAACGAAACAAAGGTTCAAGAAATCAGCATTCCTGTACTGGGTTTCGAAACCACTTGCAGAAAATGAAAATGGTGTTAACTAAGAATAAATTGCAAGGCAAAACAGAGTTGAGGAAATAAACATTCATAAGAAAAATACTCTTTAACTAATCATACATTCAGGAATGAAAGGAACTTCGAAAATCAGAGAAAAATCCTTTTTAGAACAGGAAAATTCTTGCATGTGAAAAATAACTATTTGATCCAAATACAAGCGGGCTTCTTCTTGAGATGATTGTTATTATGTAATCAGATCTACACTTATTATAAATAGAAGTTTTAGCTTAGAGTTCCCTTCAATAATTTCAGCGTTAAACTGAGTTACTTCCACAAGGGAAACAAGTGCAAGCACAAATCTATATAATGCAAACAGTGTTTCATTAACTCTCATAAAGATAAATTAATTCTAAACTGAACTTTCATACTGAGAATGCTTGGAAACTTCACTTAGAAATAAAACATGATTTGCAGAGGAAACAAAATGGACTTGCATGAAATAAAAGGGACTTGCAGAAATAAACTAAGTAACCTTCATTTGAAGAAATGAAAATGCGCCGATGCAAGTACCTAAAACGCACTCCTTTTGCAGAAAGGAAATTAAACACACATCAAAGGAAAGTAAGGTTAACATGAAAGGCAGGAAATAAACACGCCCAAGCCTGCACACTTCGGATCTAAATCACACATCTTATGAAGAAGTCAAAGCCTGTTAACTATGAAAGAACAAAATATAACCTACTCAAATCTTGCATAAAAATAAGTTTAGCACACCTCAAAAAAGGTAGAACGAGTTGGGTTGATTGGGCCCTAGCCAACTAGCTTGTTTCCCTGCTACAAGATCTAAAACTTCAGGTACTTAAATAATACATCACAAAGATATAAGAATAGGAAAATGCATAACTGGTACAGTATTTTGTATTAAAGATCAAGAGTAGAAAATATACATCATGTATCTCATATCCAACCCAGAAAATATGGCAATAACAAAAGTTATAGTTTAAACCAAACTTTCACCAGCGTATTGCTACCTATCTTCCACTAGAAACCCTATTAAATATACATTCTCAGCTCAAGGCCGCAACAGAAAGTACAACAAAAGTTTATCTTGGGCCTCTCAGCTATTAACAAAATACTAAACAAGGGTTCTCTGTCGAAGCCCTTGTCTTCACATCCCGCATATTCCTCTACACTCCGAGCCCAACAAATATGAATGATCTTCTGGTAAAGAATCTGCAGATTTTTTCAAGCTATCTAGGCTCTAAGAGGTGAACCAAGTTGAAGTTGACAGCTGCCTCTGAAGTGCAAGAACGTCAGACGATACAAGAATCATTCCTACACCAACCTATCTTCCACATTGATTAATACTTTCACCTTATCGAATTACCTTAGGAAAGAGAACATATAAGTTGCAAAGGAAAATAGGATATTAAATCTATTTAATAATAATTAAGTTCATATATAATCCTTAATACAAAAACCATAAAAGAAGTGCAGGAATAAGTACGACTTTAAGAGAAGTGCAGGAATAAATAGGCTCCAAGATTAAAACAAAGGCTTAGGTAGTGTCTTCGAGGTAAGATAGAGGTTAAAAGTAGGACATTCTTCTCACCAACATCCTCCCATCCCTATCTTGTTGTGTGTCCTCACACAACCTTACCTTCTGCAAACAAATGGCATGGAGAGCTCCCTTTAATCATGTATCTGAATATTGATCCATGTCTTCATTGTCTTCGACTTCTTACTACGAGCCTTCTTAAGTTGTTTGACCACTTTCCTAAGGAAACCATATCATTTAGATTCTCGAAATTTCTACACCTTTTCCTGTCGCTTTCACTCTCTCACCTCCTCCATCAATCCATCGTTCCTGCTCTACAACATTGTGTTTTGTTCCTTCATAACCTGGTTCATTACTTCAAGTCCATAAATACATTGTTTCAGTTCTTCAACCTGGCTATGCATATAGAGAGTGGGATCTTCCTCATTGAGTTCTTCTTGTACTAGAATCCCTTCAGTAACCGACTCATCAAGGGAAATCTCACATTGTCTCTCAAAACTCTGAGGAACAATACCCTCAACTTGATCCACTGATGGCTCCTTTCCTGCACTTGCACTATGTATATGAGACATTTTCCTTTTCTTTACTTTCTTAATTAAGGTTGCCAAAGGAGTGTTATCCTCCTCTTCCACACAACTTGCACTAAACATAGAATGGACTACAGCATTTGCGACGAGAGAGAGAGTATATTTAATTGGTGAATTAGACTGAGGGTTGTTTATAGAGAGGGAATGCTCCTCTGAATCAACGATGTTTATTGGAGAAATTGATATAATGTGGCCTCCTTTTAAGGATGCACTTCTTTTATTTACAAATCTCCTGGTCAGTCTCCTTGAAGGGCCGGGGGTTTCAGTTATATGTTCCTACTCTTTCTCAAGCATCGGCTTCTTGGACTGGGTTTTCTTCACTTTAGTCTTACTAGTCTATGGGGTTAATGGTTTACCCTTTCATTTGGGCCTCTCTCTAGTGACATTTCCCTTCTTTCCTGATGAATTCACTCTGCTCCCCTCTTGGAACATTTTCAGGAACCCTTCCCAAGTCATATTCTTCCCCTCTAAATCCTTTTTAACCAGAAATGAAATCAACCCATCATAACATAATTTGAATCCAATTTGGCTTTCCTGACTTTTCTGGACACTTTTAGACATATTTTCTAAACTCTTCAACAATAAATAGGGGAAGTTAATTAACTTACCCAATTCAAAATGCAGTAGCAACCAAATGTGGTACAATAAGGTTAATGAATATCGGCCTTCACAAGTGAGAAACTTTTGCAAGATGTATAGAAAATGCTCCCACTTCTCTATCGTCACATTTCATTGTAACCCAACCTTCGAGTCCACCTCTTGATTCTTATCGACCACGAATCAGCACCAAGCTCCTTCCTCGAGCTTTTCCTTTTTAAATCATTGCTCTCTTGTAGCTTCCAACCCTGTAGCTTGCCAAATAGATTGCTCAGTCACTTTGAACTCCAAGGACCCCACCTTAACTCTACTTCCATCAAAGGTTCAGGAAAATTTGAGTGCAACGGCTGAATCAAAACCATCAAACGATCATTTGCTCCAATTCTTTTACATACCATGGTTCAATTCGAACGTGTGCCATAACTATTCAAACTTCACTTGATTTCTTAAAATTATGAAAAGCACTCAGCATGAGATTTAAGAATATTTCTGAAAGAATTTGAAGTTATTGAATTAACTAAACACTATCGTTAGCACCTAAATCCGCCTTAGGCTGAAGGAAGGCAAAATTCAAGGTAACCACAAACCATGCTCAGTCTGGTAGCTAGCCCTACCAGAACAGGAGAGGGCTCTCTCCGAGTCACACTTGGTGAATACTTAAAATGATATGGTTTGAGATGACTTACTGTGAAATATTGATCTTAGGCTAGTAAGTGAATATGGATACAAGAAGCAATTTTTATGAATGATTGTGTTTCTGGGATGGTATGGGACCAACGAACAGCAATGAGCAGAGGATGAAATACAAAGGCACGGATTACTTCGTGAGGCAAGACAGGCGGAAAGTCTAGAAATTTAGTTTGAAATAATGCAGAATGGAGAGATTGCTTAGGAGAATGAAAAGGGCATAAGGACATGAATCCTTTTCAACAGATGAAAGAACTCTGAACATGAAATTTTCTCACAGGCAGAGCAATAAAATTGAATTCTACCTTATCTAACTTAGAAAATTTCACTGGAAATGAACTATGAAACATAACAAAATACATATGAAACACAAGAGACACATTTGCTACACTCACAACCACATGAATCTCATGAAACAGAGCTGCTGCCTTTCATTAATCCTCTGCCAAAATATACAATGAAGAGACAGAGTTTCTTTCCCACAGTCTCCCAGAACTTACAAGCCAACCAACCCTTTGCAAATGGTTTGCATACAATAAATAGAACATGCCATGAGGAGATAGGACGACCAAGGGTTGGGGAGTTTCTCGAATCATTACAAAATGGAGATGGAAAGCCAACCATTAGCTACAGGTGCAGCGTTACAAAAATGACAAATGGCTTTGGGTGACCATTTGCCTCCCTTTGCCATTTGGATAGAAACAAAACTATTTAAACTTTGATTTAGTTGCCGAAAAAAGTGAAGTGTATATGAGCGGGCCCACTTGGAGAAGTCGCGAATCGAAATTCCGTGAAACATAGGTGAAATTGGCCTTTTTCCCTATATGCGTTGCGCCACTTTCTATATGCGCCACGCCACTTTGGAGCTTTTTTTGAGGTACTTGCAGGAGTCAAAAATGTTCCCAAGTGTGCTTGTTGGAAATCATGTCCTGTCTACTTTCCAAACCAAGTGGAATTTTTGAATTTGGTGCTCATTTGCCCCTCCCAATCTTCATTCTCCCAAGACTACTTCCTGTGTGTCAAAATAGGGGCAGAGAGGCCATTATTTGGGTGTTTTTGACCTCCTGAAGACTCAAATCATGCCTAAATTTCTTGTCCAAGCACTAGTAGTCGTGATTTTGCATGATGAATCCAAAAATGCATGTCGTTTGTCATTTGGAGCTCCCAATCCTAAGCGTTGCGCCGCATAGGGAGAAAAAGCCTGTGTTGTGACCAAAAATTTGTCAACTGACAAAAATGCCCCAAAAACGCTCCAAATTTCTTGTAAATGTACCATCAGTCATGATTTTTCATGCTGAATCCAAAAATGTAAACTTTTTTTGATTTGGACCTCCCAATCCTAAGTGTCGCGCCCAAAGCTATATGTGCTGCACCTTTTTGCAGTAGCCTTTTGGAGGCCTTCCCAGTGTCCAAATTGGGTGCAGGATAGCTCATTGGAAAGGTATTTGAGTATAATTTCCAACCCAACTAGAATTTTTCAAATTGGAGTTAATTTTCTCTATAAAAAATAAATCTCCCTAGACTGGTCAAAATGGCCAGATGAGGCTACCTCAAAGCAGAGTGTTGTTGCAGTCAACTTTTGAATGTCTTCCTCAACTTCAGATTGAGATCATGATAGCTAATTGGAAATATATTTGTGTCTAGTTATCATCTGACTCATCAAGCAAGTCATTTGTCCAACCAAGCTAGGAGAAAACTTGATTTTCCCAAGGTCCCTTCAGAGGTGTATCAATTCTCCCAAGGCGATTGTATTTTTGACATTTCTCTAAAACCATGACACCTGTGTAAAAAATGAAGGACTTTTTTCTAATTTTTCTTTTGTGGACAAAAAACTCTCTCATTTTTCCCAAATTTGTCTTTGATTGCTCATAAACATCATTTGAGTGAAACCTATCCCGATGTGTGGGACAAGGGATTTGTCGAAATGAAGCGAAATGAAGGGGATAGGGGGCTTCTAAATTCTTGAGAAAATTTTGGGCAGTGGGGAGGGATGTTAGAAAGTAGGGGAAAGTGGAATCTTAGAAATTGAGTGAGGGGAAGGGGTCCAAAAATGAAACACACAAGCCTAGCCTAGAATATTGCCAAGTTGTAGCAAGAAACTAGAGTTTGTGCGAAAATGAGGAATTTGGGGGATTTTAGTGATGGGAAGGGTTTAATAGGGTACATTATGGATAGGGGAAGGTGTATGAACATCAGGATACAAGTTTTTCTGATGATTTGACCATCCAAGAGAAATTAGCTTCAAAACCCTAGGAGAGGAAAATGAACCTTGCCTAGGCGCAACTGAAGCATGAAAAAGGTGTAAAATGACCCAGTGGAACTTGACATGATGATGAAAACCCTTTGAATGATGGTACACTCAGTTGCATGGTGACATGGAACGTCATTTGGAACACTTTGACAAGGGTAAAATCAAACCCTAGACCTAATGCCTAGTGACCAAATTTTGCTTGAAGACTCACTGAAATGACAAAATTTGACCTTGACACCTTAAAATCACTTTGTAAGAGCATGTTTGATCATTGGAGAAAGGCTGCAAAGACTGACACTAACAACTAATATACCGACATTCTTCAACAGTCACACTCCATCATGAAAATTTCAATCTTGGAAAAGATGCAATACAACATTATCCAATGTACATGTAGAAATGATGATTGGTATAGGCTGGCGGT
Organism: Pinus taeda; assembly: GCA_000404065.3. NCBI lineage: Eukaryota > Viridiplantae > Streptophyta > Pinopsida > Pinales > Pinaceae > Pinus > Pinus taeda. Next base: position 27,148 of record APFE030012292.1, read on the forward strand.
CACAGAGAAGATTTATTATAGAAACAATGCAAGGTATCATATCAGATCAGGGCATCATCAATTATTGACAAGGCTCAAGGGTGAACATTAGATTATGAGAATATTTCACACACATCCCCAATCAAGTCATGATTTTGCATAGGGTACATATGATACTTATATAAAGATAAGATTTCATAACTAAATGCCTTTTTACCTTAAAAAAAATATATTTTCTAATTAGTAATGATAAAACAAAGTATAATCGAATGTAGATAAAATTATTGCATGTTATAATTTAAAATAGTGCATCAATTTATGCCTGAACAAGATACTTGTATTGAATGAAATTAAACTTCGCTTGTTCTTGGACCGAACTCTTGTTCCAAGAATTCATTCTTGTATTAGACATTCATGTACTACAATGTGCGTTCTTGCACTCAGGATTCTTTGGTTCCTGCATCAAGATACACATTCCTGTATTGAGGACTACCACCGTTCCTACACCCGAATAAATGTTCTTGCACTCGGGAGTGCACAGTAAGCGTATTCCTGCACCAGAAAATCCAAAATTCTTGCACTGAAACACACATTCCTATATTGAGGAATATCGTTGTTCTTGCACTCGAAAGTGTTGTGTCATATCTAAAGAAAGAGGTTTCTAATAAAAATACAATATACAGAGTGAATCTTGAAAAAATTGTAGAGGTTTCAAAGGAGGTTTTATTCTCCAGTTCTCGGTATTATCATGTGCCTTCCAATTTGATCCATGAATTATTACCAAATCCTACAATGCAGTCCATGAGGGAGAAAAAAGAAGCGGGAAAGGGGTAAATTTTTAGAATGGGAAGGAGATAAATCAAGGAATTCAAGAGTGAGACCAATCCAAGAGGGATATAAGGAAAAAGGGATAGGGAAAAAATATTCAGGGAAAAAGAGGGAAAAATGAAATCGGATAAGGAAAATTTCTTGTTGAAGAAAGGGATGGCCAATCCTAATAGGACAAAAAATAAGAATTATAGAGGTACATTCACGAAAAACTAATAGAAGAAGGGCATAGTTTCACCTCAAAATTTTCCTAAATAGTGTTGAACTAGAAATAATTGCAGTGGGAATTGAGTGTTCCTTGCATAAAAAAATTTGAGTCAGCTATCCCGAACTTGGATGAGGGCTTGGTTCCTACACTTAAAAACCTGCTTCTTCTTGGTGACACTTAGCACATATAAAGATCACGACACATTCCCATTTTATTAAAATTTGATCCTCCTACCAGCATGCTGGTTTTCAGGCTGATCCTTCTGTGATCATGTCGGTAAACTGATTTTCACAACCAAAGACAAAAGAATTTTTTTTTTATTTTTAATTTTTGTCATTTTTTTGAATTTTCTTTTTCTTTTATTTTTCTTTCTGGAAAATAAATAATTATATTTGTAATAGGTTGGCACAACCACCTACCATCTTTAGTTCAAACTATTGCTACACTTGTTGTATGAAATCTTCCTTTGTCAGAGGCTGAAAGTATACTTTAAGTTTATGCCCATTCACAAGGAATATTAACTCTCACCCGTCAATAGTTTTAATTTCTATAGCCCTGTTCTCAAAAACTTTAACCACTTTGTAAGGCCCCATCCAGCGTGTATGGAATCTCCCTTTAAAATGTTTAAATCTAGAGTCATAAAGGAGTACCCAATCACCTGGTTGGAACTGCTTATTTCTGATCAACTTGTCATGCCACTTCCTGTGTTGTTGTTGGACTAACACGTTCTTTTGAACAGCATCTCTTCAAAGTTCATTTAACTCATTTAACTGCAATAGACGTTGTTGTTGTGCTTCTAAGAGATCTAACCCCAATTGAACTGTTGTTCGAAAAGTTTTTATCTGGAACTCAATCAACAAAAGGACTTGTTTTCCGTATACCAATTCATATGGTGTATGCCTTGTATTATTCATCCAAGTGGTTCGATAAGCCCATAAGGCTTCAGGAAATCAGCTAGCCCAATGCTTCCTATGCAGATTTACTATTTTGGTAAGGATGGATTCGATCACCTTGTTGGTAGACTCCACCTAGCCATTTGCTTGCAGGTGATACATTATAGATTTCATGTGCCGAATTTTATATTGATCCATAACACCCTAAACCAGATTATATACAAATTGTGGTCCATCATCAGTAGTAATCTCTCTAGGAACACCAAATCTAGTAAAATTTTCATTAAACAAAAATTCAACAACAACTTTTTCGGTAGAAAAATAAATAGCTTTAGCCTCTACTCATTTTGTAACAAAATCTATACAAACCAAAATATGTTTTTTATTTAAAGATATTGGATTTATAGGTCCTACAAAATCAATAGCCCATTTTTCAAAATGCTCAATCATAACCTGAGGACATAAAGGCATTTTATTGGCTTGGACAGGCTAACCCATTCGCTGACAATTATCACATCGCTTGACATATTGTTCGGCATCCTTAAACAAGGAAGGCCAAAAATAGCAAACTCGTAAAATATTATATGCAGTTCTCTTGTCAGTGAAATGGCCCCCACGAGGTTCATCATGGGAAGATTTCAAAATTTCAAACACTTCTTCCTCTCTTACACATCTACAAATAATGAGATTTAGTCCAGTGTAAAATATGTCCCCCTGGATCTAAGAATATGAAGCACTTTTCTATATGATATTCCACTTTTCACGAGAAGATAAGTGAGGTTGTGTTTTTCTGGTGACTAAATAATTAGCTATGTCAAAAAACCATGGGGATTTTGTTGACATAGAAAAAATATGTTCATCAGGGAAATCATCATCAACAGGAACTACTTCAGCAGGATTATTCAATCTAGATAAATAATCAGCTACAACATTAGATTTTCCTCATCTATCAACAATAGTAACATTAAATTCCTGTAACAAAAATAGCCACCTTGTCACTCTACCACTAGTCAATGGTTTATTCGTCAAATATTTTTAGCATAATGGTCAGTATGTACAAAAACTTCATATCCTGTAATATAGTGTCTGAATTTATTAATAGCAAAAATTATGACTAAAAACTCCTTCTCAGTTATTGTGTAGTTTAATTTGGCAGCTGACAAGTTTTTACTGATGAAGTAAATAACATTGTATCGTTGATTCTCTTCTTGTCCTAAAGCTACACCAATGGCAGTATCTGAGGCATCAAAGGAAATATAAAATGGTAGGGACCAGTTAGGCCCTCTCAAAACTAGTGCATGTACTAATTTTTCCTTTAATGTCTCAAAAGACTATTGGCAAGTTGTGGAGCAAGAGAACTCACTACCCTTAGCTTATAATCAGAAAATGGGGATAGCTATCCTAGAAAAGTTCTCAATGAATCTTCGGTAATAGCCCACATGTCCTAGGAATCCTCTCACTTCCCTTTGTGTTCTGGGTGCAGGAAGACACAAAATAACTTATATTTTACTCGAGTCTACCTAGATACATTTGTCAGAAATCAAATGACCAAAAACAATCCCTGCTTTGCACATCAATCTACATTCTTTATCTCTCAAAGCAAAGTGGACTTATTAACAACGAAAAAGCAATTTTTCTAAGTTTTTGAGGGATTCTTGGAATGGGTTAGCAAATACTGAAAAATTGTCCATGTAAATCTCTACACACTTGAGGTCGGAAAAAATAGCCAGCACTGCCCTTTGAAAGGTAGTGTTGAAGGCCCCGAAAATTGGGTCGACAACAAGGGGGATACCCGCCCAGTCCAGACCTTGGTTGGCAGCTCCTTATCCGTTTGGTATAGCGGGTCCGACTGGGGATATGGGACCAGTTTCTGAATTCAGTGTGTGTGTGAAAGAAATATGGGTGTTTCTATTATAAATGCAATACTTCTATCTAATCTAATCTAATGTTGTGCTATTGTATTCTAATAAACAGAAAAACATCGAATTTTATGCTAACCCGAGGTGTGATCTTTCTTCTATGCGACCTAAAAAGATTTCAAACAATAACTGGTAATAAAGATCATTCAGCTATCATAAGAAAAGAATTCGATAAAGATGAACTACTTTGTATAAGAAGTTAGACGAAACAGTTGTTAAAACTTATCGCATAAATGAGCTATTCATACACTAAACATAAACAAATAGTTCTCACCGTACAAAAGTGCCAAATGATAACTCATACATCCATGTTGTAATATATAAACAATTGAAAACTAAATATCACTTTAACGCATAAGTAGAAATGGTTAAGAGATAAAAGTACCATTTATAACTAGTCCTACTCATGAGCTTCAAGCGACAATTGATTTATCTCTCCTTGACTTAACATCCACTAAGAGTACAGAAGTGCAACATCAGTAACAGATATCAAATGCAAATATCAAATAAACCCTGTTCCATTCATTCACCAAAACCTCCTCTGAGGGTGCAAAAGTGCATGTTTTGAGGACAGGTTTTTGATAAATTTCTGTACCCTTCTCTAAATGCATGAGAAGGGTTTAAATACTACTAACTAAATAACTTATTTACAGAAATTGAGGATTCGGTTTAAATGACCATCCTCTTTCTAAGCAAAACTATTTCTAAAATTAAATCTACTATCTAACTATTTCTAAATCTACTCCTTAATGTTGCAAGCATTCAGTATTTTCCTGAGTGGAGTCGGCTGACTGTCTTCCGTCTTTGGTTGAGTTAAGCAAACATAATCGGCAAGAGCTGGCATTATCTTCTCAGTAAAATTGATGATATACTTGAGAATCATCCAATGACTATGTGTCATTACCATGTATACCTGGTAAAAATCCAATTTCAACTTGGTTAACCCTTGGACTGCTTCTGCTTTTCCTTTAGTCTTCTATTTCCAGTTTGTTTCTATCGCTGATTTCTTGCAATTTTTGGGGCTTGCAGATGACTGAGTAACTAGGGGCCTTCCTTTTCGAACAATTTTTCTTAGCGATGTGAGATTACCGCTAAGCGCATCGGAAACTGCCTCTGTTTCTTGATCCGGGCTTCCCTGATGCATTTTTTTGCCTCTTGTGCCTTTTTCTCTCATCCGGTATAAAGCTCAAAATTTGTAAAAATAGTGATTCCATGAGCTCTTGACCCTGAGAATTAAACTGTCTGTTTCTGGTATTAGCATCGTTCAGTACCCATTCAACCATGACTGTATATGAGAAATCTGTGATAGATGCCTTAGAAGAGTTCTGCGGCTCTTTTTCTTCCTTAAGTGGATTAGGTGTGCCTTCCGAAATGTACATTGGAGCGTTGTTTTTCCTCCTCATAGTTTTCTGCATGCTACCCTGTATAACGCTTCGTCCTTTTTTCCTACAGTTTACATTGAGGTGGATGTAATGATAACAGACTAATGACAAGAAAACTTTAAATGTTGAAGATATGCAAAACATGCCACCTTATGTGAGCTATTTCTTCGAAAAACACAACACCATACTTCATTAACAACTGGTAACAACTCATTTATTCGCATTAAAATACATGACCAACTCTTGGCTGAAAAAGTTTTCTCGAATAATGAGCCAGAACCAACTACGATGGAGAAGTCCTGTGATTTTGCTTTGCGATATCGCAGATCGCTGTATCGCAAATCGCAATTTCATCGTGCTGTTTTTTATCGCAATATCGCAACATCGCAACTTTGCAGTATCACGGTATCGCAGTGTCGCAGTATCGCAGTATCGCAATATCGCAACTTTGCAGTATCGCGGTATCTCAGTGTCACAGTATCGCAGTATCGCAATATCGCAGATTGTTATAATCCTTCTGTGTGATTCATGTGATTTTTGTGATGCGTGATATGCGATATTGCATATCGACGATTTTAGAGTTTTTCAATGTGAGTGTTTCTTTAATGTATGTGATGCGATGAGGTTTCGCGTCGTAATCTCGCTTTTTGTCATTTTAACTCATTAGAAGGTGTACCCTATCATTCTTTACGCGATGTGATATCCCTTAAGGAGTGAATTTTATTTTCTTCATTATGAAACTTAGGTTTTTTAGATTCTTCAAGGTATTTTCCTAA
>APFE030012293.1:0-36682 GCA_000404065.3 Pinus taeda
TCTATATTAATATTTTTCTTTTCAATACCTAATATAATACTATATTTTCCCAGCTGCGGGTGATCATCAATGAGGAAGGTACAGAGGCGAGCTTCCCACTGGGAAAGTGGCAGCCCAGCCCCGCCATCTGTCCGGATCAATTAAAGGCCTGCCACCCCTTTCGATTTAATATGTAGGCGGGCAGTATACTCCACCTCAAGCCAGCCGCCCATTGCATTACTCCTCGCTCCTTGATCCATAGCATTGTTTAGAGAATTTTCGACGAAATCACATAAATAATAATTTGTCGACGCGTTTCGAACCAACCAGTGTGGTTCATTGTCAGGACAAGTTGAAGAACCGATCCAGCTTAGCTTGTTAAATAGTCTGGGTAGAGACACCAACGGCTAGATTTACAACAACTAATTTGACCTTATGACCCTAGTCAAATGAGCTATATTTTAATTATTATTATTCTTAGAAAATCGTTAAATTAGGTAAAATATATAATTAAAGTACTCTTAATAGCTAGCGATTAGTTTATCTCACTAAATCTTAATAGTTTATTAATAAATGTATATATATATATACGTGTAACGAACCAATCCCAAATAATACTATTGGTTCATCTATATATTTATTTATTAAATATTTTAATTTATCATTTATATAATCTATACAAAAATAATTTAATAATTTATATTTACTAAATAATCTATATTCATTTAATAATTTACTTTCTAATTTTATTATTCCAAATATAATATTTTAAAATACCCATGTAATTAGGAAAATATATTAAAAAAAAATAAAATTATTCATCGAATTTTTTTTAAATAATTAGGAGGGGGTAAAAATAAACTAATTCCAGTTTAAAAATAGAATCCAATCTTTTATCATATACAACTCTTTAAATTAAACTATTTAAACACTAAATATATAATAGAAATAATAACTAGAATGTTACAATGGTTGGTAAATATTACTTTAAATGTTTATTATCCACTATATATATATATAATAGTTATAATAATAGGTTCCATAGAATGGATTCAAATAATCCCAGAGTCTAGTTTAAAATTTTTATTTAGACTAGATTTATTAATTGTATATATAACGTTATAATAGTATATTATAGGATAATACTATTAGTATAATAGAAATCAAATATATATATCTATATAATTGAAAACAAGAAAAAAGAATTAATTAATTAAATTACTTCTTGAATATTCCAAAAAATAATATAATAAGGTTCGAAAAGATCATGTTAATAGCGAATAATACGAACAATGCTAAGTACTTAGGATAATAGAAGGGAACAAAAATATTAATTCAATATATTAATTAGTAAGCTAAGATTCAGGGATGAGAATATAACCAAGAATTCAAAGCTAACTAAACCCTAAAAATTGTAAAAACCCAAGGGGAAAAAAGGACCAACCACAGAATCCACCTTGAGACCTTATAAAAGGGCTAGCGGAGGCTAGGAAGACAAGGCTGGGACCCAGCAACTGCTAATCTTCCAACCATCATCCCTGTTAAGATTCTTCGGCCTTTTCTCAATCTCAAGGGCTTCTCTAAATTTGCGATGGTGAAACTGCGCAACTTTAGCAATGACTTGAGCCTCTTCAATACAGACCTGATGCTTAGTCTTTTCAGCATGTTCAGCCAGGGTTGAGGACCTGGCCCTCCCATGCCTTAAGTCAGCCGAATGCTCGCTAATCCTTTGCTTTATAGAGCGACCCGTCTCACCAATATACGGTGTCCCACAGGAACAAGGAATGACATAGACGCCCTTCATGTCCTTGTAATCCTCCCATTTCATATTCTCCTATCTGTGCGGTGACTCTCATCTCACATCCTATCCTAGCTTTATGCTTACCAATCTTCCGTACCATGCGTGGTTCACCCGGAGTGCTTCTGGCGCATCTATTTATAAGTTCATGTAACCCCTTCACAACCTTGCTATCGTGCAGCAGCTTCATGCAGATCTCTAGAAAGGTCGTAAGCATAGAAGGGTCCATTTGCTGAATCGCTCCTTGAGGTAGAGGCCTTATTGAAGCTCTCCTTTACATCCATGAACATCTCACGTGCACACTCCAAATCAAATTCATCCTCCTTCTCTAGAGCTTTGTGAACCCACACGTTGTCTTTAGGTTGTTTCCCCTTATTGTCACCCATTGCAATTCAACTTCAGAGCACTATATTCACATTTAGATCTTCTTCGCTAGGCTCAGCCCTCAACATCTATAGGTTCTGAGTCGGCTACGGGGGTAGCACCCCTTTGTCGCATATCCTTGTTATCAGTGTAGAATAGTCCTTAGTCTCATGATCAATCTGAGTACAATATTTGCATGACGGATGCATTGGGTTAGTGCATTCGTGGGCATAATGTCCTGGTCCTCCACAATTGTAATAGATCAGCTATCCCCAACCTCTGCCAGTTCCTCCTCTGCCTCAGCCACGTCTACACCCCTGAAAGCCTATCTGTGCCATCCCAACACCCACATTAGGAGGTCGTGTTTCTTCCTAAACTCTATAGGCAGGTGTTCTATCCATCATCAATTCATAACTTCAGTAAGTGCGCTCATCATGCCCTATCGACCTACAAAAGTTACAGAACAGTTGTTGCGGTGTTTGTACAAACTTCTGCAACAAATGACAATTATCAGTCGTATGTTTTCCTACTACCTAACATATAGTGCACCATAGCGCAGGCCCCACGCTCGGCCCTACTTGGGCTTCTAGCCTCAAAGGAATCGGTCGTCCTCCTGCAATATAATTCACGAAGACCAGGTAGTGGTCTTTGTCATGCCCTTAACCTTTATATTTCAGGCACCATATCTCTTCAGGCACCTCTAGCTAAACTATTCTATCCTGCTTCAGACTTTGCATTTCTAGGAAAAGATTTTGCAACTATGCATGGATTTGCTAAACCCTCAGACTCAGATCTTGCATCATTGTTTCATGCACTCTTATTGCAATCTCCAAGGCCTTTGACTGAGTCGTAATCTTCTGTTGTGACAACACAAACCTTAGGTGGGGCAGGAGCGAAGCCACGAACCATTTGCGGTGCTGCCCATTCATTAAATTCATGTTAGCTTCACGGATTGTACAATTTATCCTCTGATCCAACTCCCAAGGTGTTTCACCTAGTTTCATCGCAATTTCCTTGAACCCCACAATTGACTGCGCTTCGGATTGAGGCCTACTAAACTCTTTATTCAGCACGGTCTGGATCTCTACCAACACAGTGTTTGGGTTATCATTAGAGTACTTGATGTACCAAGTTAGCGCGTGATCCTGCAAAGCACTAACCAACGTCTCCTTCTTCATGTGATTGTTTATGATACCCTGAGATTCCCATATAGCTTTTATGATGAACCTGAACTGGTCCAGGTTCTCATTTTCCAAGCCCTTAAACAATGGCAGCTTCACTAAATTCGCCATGTTGAACTGTGGTGGAGGTGATGGTGGTGTGGGCGGAGTTGCAGGTGACAGTGGTGAAGGTGGAGGTGGTGTAGGTAGACGTGGTAGTCATAGGAACCCTTGTTTTATCAACTGAACTGCACTTCATGGAGAAGCCTGTGCTACTCCCTTGTCGTCACACAAATGAGGTGAAATCAGTGGGCTATATTCAAGACCCTTTATTCCTTCATTCATGTAAGTCTTTCCACTTCGCATAGCTCCAAACATCATGGTAGATGCATAACCTTCTTTTCGCACAATAACATCTTAATCCAAGTATTTAAAGACTTCAAGTACTTACCTCACGGACCTTTGAAAAGCGCAGCTCCACCGCATTGTAATTGACTGAGGTATCGACCGCAAATTCAATCACAAACCCTCTTATGATATGATTGAGCTAATGTTCGATAGCATGGGTGATCTTATCCTCAGAGACTTCCAGCCTGTACACAAACTCTGAGGTCCAGACAATAGGACCGTCAAGCCTCCACCTTCCTTGGCTATCCACTAGCTTCACTATACACTTGTATAAATCAACTGGTAAGGAACATAAAAATATCTCATGGATTTCAGTATATAGGTACCTGTCTAGCCACTATTCCTTCATCAACCATGGATTTATGTTCTCCTACACCGTGAATTCATGGATATTCCTATCCAACCAGACTTCGATCTCTTTCTTAGTTGGATTCCAATGATACGACATCACATATCTCTCATGTAGATTCTTGGTCTCGGCAATGGACCTGTTATCACTTAAGAAGCAATTTCTAAGTTGTTCACATCAGTTTTATTGTAAAGGTTAGGTGTTAGTCCGGGTTTAGTTTTTCCATGTTTGCTTTAGTGTCTAAGACCTAGGAGTCTTGTTCCCTTTGTTAAATATGGTCAACAATCTTGTTTTACCCACCCTTGGTCCCACACTTATTCAAAGTGTCATGTGTTAAGGTTGTTTCAAAAATTACATGCCCTACGAAATCAACTAGGAGTTTCGTAGCGCAAACTCACAAAAATACACTATGTACGCTACGAAACTGCTGAAGGTGACAATTTTGTTTTTTGAGGATCTACCTTGAAACCAAAAGAGGATTATTTTGAAAGGGATGTTGCTGCAGAGGTGTAATAAGATCACTTGAGAAGGTTTGAGCCCTAATCAAAAGGAAAATTCAAGAAATGAAGACATATACACATACCAAACCTTGCGCTATGAAATCACTGAAGCATCCTTTTTCAGGAGAAAAATTGTTTTAGGTAGTCAACTTCCAGGAGGTCTCAAGAGAAATTGAAAGAATATTTTGGGAAATTGAAAGAGGTTTTTATTCCTAACATACTGAACTAGAAAAAACACTTTCAATTTCTTCAAATCCATTATGAGCTAGGAGAAATGGGTGACTAAACTTGCGCTACAAAACTGCTGTAGGTGCAAGTTTTTCACAAGCATATTTCTTTGTTTTACACCTGTTTTTGAAAGACACATTCTGGGAGTTCGGGAAGGTGTTTCAAAAAACCAAGAGAGGTTTGTGTTCAAAATGGATTGGTTCACAAAAACCTCCTTCAGGTTTTCCAAATACGTTTTTTGTGAGACGTTATGAGCTCTGTCCCAAGACCCATTTTTCAGCCAAAACAGAGCAAGGAACAACCTCCTAGTTTCCAGGAACAGTAAAAGGAAGAGTTATCAAGGGACAACTGGAGGGTTATGAACACTATCAAATTCAAATTCATGGATTTATAGGTGTCATAGGGAGTGTTTAATTCCTAGATAAGGTTGTTTTAATCATAATGAGGAGTTACACTCCTAATTGTTTTAGGTCTCTAGGATTGCCAGTTAACAGTCAGTTTCATTTAATAATTAGTTTTAGGTGTCAATAGGTGGAATTTGAATTCCCCTCATGCTAGAGGATGAATATCAAGTATGTAAATAGCTCTATATATAGTATAACATATGATGTACAAAGGGTTGGAAATTTATGGAGAAAATCTCTCACATTGTGCCATTGTAGAAGATTATGTTTTTATGAATGCAGGCTTTGGCTTTACTTCTCAGGATTCAGAAGGGGTTCAATGGTGACTTATTTATGTTTCTCTTTATTTCCTTATGTGTAGTAGTATGAATTTATGATACTTAGAACTCATTGACATGCTCTAACTTCCTTCATACATTAATGGATTGTGTTTTCCTACATGTCTCCATGTGTTAACTGATATATTGAACTTTGATGCCCTGACTTCCATGTTTAGCTGATACTGCTATCATACTAAGCTTTTCTGACTCCATAAGCCCAATGGATGTTTGTTTATTGTGTTTCAACCACTTACACTTCTTCATTTGTTCAATAGAGTTAGTCATCGAATCCATTATCAATATCATTAATCACTTGAGAGAGCCCTCTCAGGTTGAGGAGGCTAAGCCTCAGCCAAAATCTTGGTTTGAAATAGTTACACTGAGACAGTCTGATCAGCAGCCTATCAGGGACCTATTTTGGTGATAACATTTTGGTGCGTCTGCTGGGAGCCGAAGATTAATCATTCCCAAAATCAAGAAGCTGAACTTCTGAAGGTAGCAGGAGCTCAGAAATCTTTCGAGGTTGCAAAACTACCTTGGCGACTCCATTGTTGAAGAATTCGAAATTCATAGATTCATGGTGATTCCACTAGAGTTATGAAGGACTCAGATGCTACCATTCTTATTTCAAGGAAAGGCATGCATAAATTTTTCAGGAATTCATGGTTTCCCAAATCATTTTCCCAAGGATACATATTTTCTAAGGAATGGTTCAAAATTCAATGGAGAAGATTTGAGTTTAACTTTGAAGCATATATCAGATTTCTGTGATTTTACCGAGCTTCTTAGAGTCAAAAATGAGGATTTTTGCATTATGTTGCTCTATGATTCATTTCAAGAGAAATGTAAACAATGGATTGAAAGCTTTCCTGCCAAATCTATTAAGTCATTTGAAGATTTTTGGTTTATGTTTTTGGAGGAATGGATAGATAGATCAGATTTGGTGGCAAACTCTCCTTCAATTCAAGGTTTTCAAAACAATGGAATGTATGATCATAGTTAATGAAGAAAATAGATGAAAATTTTCTTTGTCCTTTGTCTTCTTATCTAAAATCATTTGAGTGCAAGACAGAAGATAAGATGAAATTTTTGGATGAAGTTGCTAAGGACATTGAGAAAGACATTGAAGGTTTACCAAGTCAAATTCAATCATATAGTCTTCATGATCATGATCATACTTTTCAAAAGCTTTATGTGGCAGAACAAAAAGAGAGGGTGTTGCTTCCTTTCTCTTTCATGATTGAGGAAGAATACACTGTTATTGAAGATCAGTTTGCACAACCAGAAAGTTTTGAGAATCATCAAACTAACCATGTGTTTTTTGACCCTATAGCTGAATACATGGAAAAGATTTACTGTTCAGGCTTCCAATTATATGTTCATCTTGAAGAACAGTTACACCTCATGCTTCCTTGGTTATTTCAGTATATAGTTCAATTTTTCTTCAAGCACATTCAAGAGATTCAAGTGTCAGATCAGATCGTTGATTGGCTTTATTGGAAATATCATGTTGCTTGACCTAAAAGCGGAAATTGCAGCTAGTAGGTAGGTAGGAAAATGTTAATAAGCTCAAGGTTGACTGAGCATTCTTTAGTAGATATAGATTTCTTTCTCCAACAGTGATCATCAAGCTTAAGCCCGAGGTGAAGGCCCAAGAAGCTTGAAGGGGATGCTTGTCAAGCAAATTTCTGTTTGTCATAAGAGGATAAAGCACTGGACCTGCGAGTTCTTAGTGTACTACAGGAGCACACTATCCCAAGTGGAGCCACTGTTATCACTTAAGAAGCAATTTCTAAATTGTTCACATCAATTTGAATGTAAAGGTTAGGTGTTAGTCCGGGTTTAGTTTTTCCATTTTTGCTTTAGTGTCTAAGTCCTAGGAGTCTTGTTCCCTTTGTTAAATATGGTCAACAATCTTGTTTTACCCACCATAGGTCCCACACTTATTCAAAGTGTCATGTGTTAAGGTTGTTTCAAAGATTACATGCACTACAAAATCAACGAGGAGTTTTCGTAGCGCAAACTCACAAAAATACACTATGTGTGCTACGAAATTGCTGAAGGTGACAGTTTTGTTTTTTGAGGATCTACCTGAAAGAAAAAGAGGATTGTTTTGAAAGGGATGTTGCTGCAGAGGTGTAATAAGATCACTTGAGAAGGTTTCAGCCCTAATCAAAATGAAAATTCAAGAAATGAAGACATATACACATACCAAACCTTGTGCTACGAAATCACTGAAGCAACCTTTTTGAGGAGAAAAACTGTTTTAGGTAGTCAACTTCCAGGAGGTCTCTAGAGCAATTGAAAGAATATTTTGGGAAATTGAAAGAGGTTTTTATTCCTAACATACTGCACTAGGAACACCTCTTTCATTTTCTTCAAATCCATTATGAGTTGGGAGAAATGGGTGACTAAACTTGCGCTACGAAACTGTTGTAGGTGCAAGTTTTTCACGAGCATATTTCTCTATTTTACACTTGTTTTTGAAAGACACATTCTGGGAGGTAGGGAAGGTGTTTCAAAAAAACGAGAGAGGTTTTTGTTCAGCATGGATTGGTTCACAAAAGACCCCTTCAGTTTTTCCAAATACATTTTTTGTGAGAAGTTATGAGATCTGTCCCAAGACCCATTTTTCAGCCAAAACAGAGAAAGGAACAACCTCCTAGTTTCCAGGAACAGTAAAAGGATGAGTCATCAAGGGCCAGATGGAGGGTTATGAACACTATCAAATTTGAATTCATGGAGTTATAGGTGTCATAGGGAGTGTTTAATTCCTAGATAAGGTTGTTTTAATCATAATGAGGAGTTACACTCCTAATTGTTTTAGGTCTCTAGGATTGCCAGTTAACAGTCAATTTCATTTAATAATTAATTTTAGGTGTCAATAGGTGTCATAATAGGCGCAATTCGAATTCCCCTCATTCTGGAGGAGGAATATCAAGTATGTAAAGAGCTCTATATATAGTAGAACATCTAATGTACAAAGGGTTGGAAATTTATGGAGAAAAGCTCTCACATTGTGCCATTGTAGAAGATTATGTTTTTATGAATGCAGGCTTTGGCTTTACTTCTCAAGATTCAGAAGGGGTTCAATGGTGACTTGTTTATGTTTTTCTTTATTTCCTTATGTGTAGTAGTATGAATGTATGATACTTAGAACTCATTGACATGCTCTAACTTCCTTCATACATTCATGGATTGTGTTTTCCTACATGTCTCCATGTGTTAACTGATATATTGAACTTTGATGCCCTGACTTCCATGTTTAGCTGATACTGTTATCATACTAAGCTTTTCTGACTCCATAATCCCAATGGATTTTTGTTGACTGTGTTTCAACCACTTACACTTCTTCATTTGTTCAATAAAGTTAGCCATATAATCCATTATCAATATCATTAATCATTTGAGAGAGCCCTCTCCGATTGAGGAGGCTAAGCCTCAGCCAAAATCTTGGTTTGAAATAGTTACACTGAGATAGTCTGATCAGCAGCCTATCAGGGACCTATTTTGGTGATAACAGGAACCATTTGTTAGCTTTGTGGGCCCTGACCTAGGTTTAGCATTAGTCAGCCAAACAAATCCCTACACTACTAGCCCTTTCGGCATCAACCCACGGAGCGTGGATTGAAGTCTCCCCTGAAGCAATATGGGGGGATGGTAAAACCACGTTTCCATACCCTAAGATGGTTGTGATGTCGGTTTATACCCCCTACCCCTACTTTCGCATAGGTCACTACGCCTTAGGGCTTATCAATCTACCCTCTATCCTACCCTTCAGTATCTTCGTGAAGGTGTACGATTGATCTTCACGTAGTCCTAACCAGTGGTTCAGGTACTTTCATGCTCCTATAATTATGTATTGTGTAGGTTCCCAAGTTATCTCAAGTGTTTTCGTTATTCTACAAATCAATTACAGTTATTGTTGTGTAAACTGATATTATTACTTGCATTCAATTAACAGATATAATCACATACATTCGCGCATCAAATAAACATTGTAATATAAATCCAGATTCTATTGTGATATAGTCAAATGCATTAATAGAGACTAAATACATAGTGATTGCATAATACTTCTCTTTATTGATATCTCTAGTTTAATACAGACTCTATCCACACTATACACACAACTGCAGGGGTCCATGCACTCAACTATAGACTTTTACCCTAGGCCTCTGCGCACTTAGCTGCAAAGCCTCTACCTACACTAAGAACTGAAAACACTTAGACTTCTCCACTCTACTTTGCTACTAAATCTTAACTTCTTAGAGCTTACTTACTTAGCTCCTTTTTATACAATCCCATGGTCTACGAACCATGGATAGATCTTGTTAAACAGACACATGGCAGAAAGCATATGAAAGATAAAACATGAGAGCACATTTTTTATTAACAAATGATATACATTTATAGTACATTGTGTGACCATTGGGTTCCACATCCCAAGGTCTCTTGGACTTTCTTAGTCCATTCGTCTTCCACACTAACCCATCGAGGATTAGGTGTCCAACATTCCCCCCCCCTGAATCCGAAGGGTTATGTATGACTCCAAGAAGAGAGCTATAATACAAAACGTGCAAAAGATGCATGGAAGCAATAGGCTGAATGTGCTCTCTGAAATGTTGGTATAAAGGGTGGTGGTTTAAGGATGACCACCAACATTGGAATTCTTAGTGCATTTCCTAGAACTCTTCCAAAACTTGCAAGAAGATGAAATCTTCTGCTAAAGGAAGTGCTCCTATTGTTTTCAAGAGGGAAACCTTCAACCATGAAAGGGAGGTCTCACCCCGCATAAAAGGGAGAACTTCAACCTCAAAAGGGAAGTCTCAACCTATGATGGTTTAAGGATGACCAACAACTCTGGAATGCTTAATGCAATTCCTGGAACTCTTCCAAAACTGGTAAGAAGTTGAAGTCTTCTACTAGAGGAAGTGTCCCCAATTCTATTTCTGGAACTCTTCCGAAACTGGCAAGAAGATGAAGTCTTCTGCTAGAGGAAGTATTCCAAATTACCAACTCAAAGGCATGCTTAGGGGCATATTTGTCTTTGGCTACAACTTTGAAACTGGTGTGACAGGTTGTGGCTCAGGCTCGCTTGATGTGGCTTTGAAGCTTGTAGATGACCATCATTTCCCCCCTGTAAGATACAAGGTGAGATGATGGAGAAAACTCAACTGCAAGAATGTTCAATACTCTTGAAAAAGTTCTGACATGTGACTAAAATATCTTCTTGGTTGTTGATGCCCATTGCCAAGAAGTGATCCATCCAAGATGAATCTTTGTTCTTGCAAGAGGTTTGTTTCTGAAGAGTCTATTTGAAGAATGATTGGTTTTATGACAGTGCTTACATGGATGAAGATCAAAACAATGATCTTTTAGATGGCCAACTCGGTCACAGTGTTGGCATTTCACAATCTGTTGTGGTTGTCGTGGAAGGGAACCAGAATTTGAAATAGCTGAAGGTGAACTGTCATGAGGAGCATGTGAAGATGAACCGTCATGAAAAAATCCAGAACTTTGAAATTGAATGGGCTTTGAGTAGTCTAGAATGTGAAAGGACACATCCTTGTCATATCTAAGACCAGTTTTGTGCTTGTTGTGGACAAACTCTTCCCAAGGTCTGATGATGGGCTTGGGAAGTGCAAATTGAATTTCTGCATCTGTATGTACAACTACTGCTTTATTTGGCACTAGATCTGAATGAACTTCAACAATATTGACTTGTTGTTTATGGGAGTCTGTTTCATTGTTCTAAACAAAAACAGGTTCAGAATGACGACTCCATTGTTGTAATTCTGCTTGCTATAGCTGAGATTCAAGTTGCAAAAATTCAATCTTCTCTTGTGCATTTTGTAGACAAGTTCGAATATTAGAGAGACCATTTTTGCTAATTTTTACCATATCATGAACAGTGGAATGAATGAGGTTATTCAAAAACTCTAATGCATCATCAATTTTAGCCATTTTTCTCAACAAATAAAACTTACACTTCAAACACTGATCACAACTATGAACCAAGAATCAACACCCACTCATAATACAATGTCATTACAATTGGATTATACAACAACTTGCAATTGTCTTCTTAAACATACATATCTTTGTGAAGAAGAATATGCAACAACAATCCCTGCCAATATATAAATTATAGAAACCTCAATTAACATATTGGTGACCCTATGTTGCTTCTTCAAAGTGCTCCTCTTTTTGTGCTAAGGGGACCCCTCTAATTGGCTATTACTAATTAGGGACAGCTACAGCCTGTAAGTGCCCCCTTCCTTTGTAAAACCTCTACAATGAATCATGGATATTTCTTAGAGAATTGCACCCTCTAAGCCAAGGAGAATCTGCACACACTTAATTATTCTTCTCAAGCTTTTGTTCAACAATTGTTGTGGACTATACACCCTCAATTTAGCCTCCAATAGCCCTTTCCACAATGCAATTCAACCCTTATTTCACCGTAGGAATTTCAAACACCAATAGAAGGAGAAGTGTGCCCCAATATCTCTGGAACTTCACTCTTCAAATCTGCAATTACAAATTTATCTCACTGCACAGTTATTTATGGAAAATTCAAGAGATTAGTACCTCAGTGAGTTGCAAATTCTAACAAATCTGAACCTATGTCATTTTTTTTCTTCCATGACAATGCACCCAATGGTTGAACCTAGATGACCCCGCTTTAATCTAGTTAATCAATTTCAAGGATGCATTTGTGTTCTGGATCGAATATCATCACCATCCTCATCAAAATCTAGATTTTACTGCGTCGATGACTTAACTCGCAGTGGTCTTCTATCTGTGCATGCCTCAGAAAGGAAGAGCATTAACTACAACATTCATATGACTGTCGAGTGGTAATAAAGGGTATTAAATAGCCAACATTATATGGAGAGTATTATGACCACAACAGTTATGAAATAAGTGGTAATACAAAAACTGTGTATTAACCAGACAATGGTGGCAACCAATGGTGAGTGCCCGTATATATATCCTCCTCTCCTGAACCTTTCAAGAGCACACACACACCATTGAAAGAGAAACTAGATAAAGTAAATTTGATTTTCTAAAATATTGCCAAAGGTAAACATACTCATGCTTTAAACGACAATATTGCATAGATTCTTAGCATCATCAGATTACAAATGCCTTGGAACAATTTCTTATTATGAGACAAATTTGATGTCCAGGAATATCCCCTAAATATCAGAATCCATGCAGGAAAAGTAGTTATATTTACAAAGTTCATATCCATTCACATACGAATTCCAGTCAAGCAACCTTTCTCTTTAACTGCTCTGCGGATCTACTTATTATCCTCTTAAACACAATTTCATGTCCTAGACACCTATATTTCATTTCCTTAAATAGGCACATGCTAACCAAATTTATGTCCCTTCAACCAAGCTTGCATCATATATGTTAGCGGTTTGTGAGATGTGGATGTTGTGCATCGTTCGATTCTAATAAGATTGATCCGTAACACGTGAAGTGCATCATTTCTGCACTACTCTAGAAATGTGTTGTGAATGCTTTTGAGCAAATGATATATAATGGCATTACAAATTGATAGTAAAATTCCACTAAACTTGAACTTAAGATGATGAGAGGATAGCTAACTTTTTGATCTTTTCCTTGCCTAACTTTAAATGTCACACACTATGAAAAATTAGTTTGTCTGCAGTGTAAATGCCTAGATACGCCATACACTCTGTTGACAGAAAATTTCATGTACCTCATAAAAATGGAAAGATACGCATGTTGCAATCCTTTGCTGATATTATTATTACATGATGTTGCAGAATACACATCCATCGATTTTCGTAGCCAAGCTTTCCTTATCCATGCCCTCCGTGGCCACTTGGATCACCGTGCCCTTCGGGTCCTCCGAAGTCTAAATCCACATAGAGTTTTCCTGCTGAGTTTGATAGTCTTTCATATTTCGAGGGAGTCTGAGGTCATCATTGAAATAAGAGCAATGTGAAACTGTTGTAGCAACGTGAAACCCTTTGTCATGACACGTATAGTTTCCACTTTGCCTCCTCTATTGTTTGTGGAGCAATACATTTGAAATCTGTGGAGCTGAAATCCGAAATCAGGAAGAAATAACTAAACAATGTGTAGTGCTTCAGAGATCTCCAAAGAACATTCCTTTTAAAAAGAATAAATGAAGAAAGTGATAGCGCTTTCACCTATTTTTTTCTTTGAAAATATTCAACGCATAGTTAAAGGCATATGCACTTATGCAGCAAGTAATTGATGTATAGAGAGCAGCGATAGGAGCAACGTTTTGTATGCGTTTAGGCCAGTGGAAGTGTTAGAGCTGCCAAGCTAGCCAGTCTGCATAGGATTTAGAATACCATAGGCAGAATAGGGAGTTACAAAGTAGAGGGAGCCAAAAATGGTGCTGGAGAAATGAAAGAGGTTGCAGTTAGAATTTAGCTGAGAAAATATGCATGAAATGCAGAAGTGATGGCAGAAATGACCTACACAGAAAGACCATAAAACAAATGGCTCAAAGTAATTATGGAGGGAAAGAATACGCCTGCTCTAATACCATGTTAAACACACACATGGCAGAAAGAATATGAAAGATAAAACATGAGAGTACATTTTTTATTAACAAATGATATAAATTTATAGTACATTGTGTGACCATTGGGTTCCACATCTCAAGGTCTCTTGGACTTCCTTAGTCTATTCGACTTCCACACTAACCCATAGAGGATTAGGTGTCCAACAGATCTTTACAGCTGACTTGACACTTTACAAAATAAGGGCAGACAACCCTTTATGACTCTTGACACCTTCGCGCTCCGCGACCAGAAAATGCAGAGACTTTACAACTTTATTACAAAATTTCCCCAAAACATGGGATTTTAGCCCCAAAACTACTCTTGGGGGAACCCGTTCTCAACAACAAGGTACTCTTCAATCATATCTATTCTAGCACTGTCAGTATAGATGGGATGGAAGGTACATTAGATGGATGTGAAGACAACATTCCTCAATGATATGATTGAGGAAGAGGTGTACATTGAACAGTCAGAAGGATTTCAGACCTTCAATAGAGAGTTGCATGTGTGTGGACTCAAGCGAGTGTTTCTTGGACTAAAAATGTGTCCTGTGATTGGTACACCATAATTGACATCTATTTCACTGGGTTACGATTCACCAAATGTGAAGCAGATGCAAACCTTTACCATATTGTGGTTGAAGGTAGATTCTTGATTATGCATCAACGTGTTGTCGGTTCAACCATACCCAAGAAGACCATGCGCATGTTAGCAGACGAGTTGGATGAAGGGGCCAAACCAATGCACCAGTTTCAATAGAGGCAAGAGTTCGCTTCAGCAAGATGTCACCATGGGGTGCATGCACACCATCACGGACGACCAAGCTTGGCATCAACTCACCACCTTCACCATCACAAGCATGTCAAAGAGTTGATCTCATCACACCAGACCGAGTGTCAGTGACGTCTTTCAAGGCTTGCTCAAACCATGTTGTTTCACATGAGTACATGTGCATTGTAATGTTGAGTCATGTCAAGTGTAAGTCAAGAGTCAATGGTTGGATGTAACAGTCATAGAGTAGGTGAAGAGTCATGAGGGTAGTTGAACTGTCACAAAGGGGAACGTCAAGGGCCACCCCACCCTTTGCTATAAATAGAACCTCATAACTCATTGTATAGGCTTTTTTTTAGTCAAGGTTCTACTAAGAATATCTTGAAGAAGACCTGGACAATATTGTAACATGCCTTGGCTTCTCCAATGCACAAAGCTAGTACATCTCTTTCGAGGTGCAGGTAGATGTGGCAGTAATGTTCCACTATTGAGGCTAGCACGTTTACATGGATGTATTGTATGATTGAGATTTACACTTCTTTATATAATAAGAGCCAGCACATTTTCGTGCATATGTTGTTATTGTAGTTGTACTACTCTGGTTTCCTTAATGTTATATTTTGTTTAACTTACGTACTTGTGTATGAACTGATTCACATGAAATTATATGAATCTTGTTGTTAATGTGTTGTATATGTTGTTAATGTTGTCACCTTCCATGTCGATTGCTTTACCAAAATCAGATATACCTTTCACATGAACCTTGTTATAACAACCGATACACTCGTCTCAGACTGATCCATGAGTGTTGTACATGCTATCCTACCTTGTATGATGTGACTATCGCATCCGAGTGGAATACTCTGCCGGAAGCTATGCATGTCCTTTTGTGTTGTGTGTTCCTAGCCGAGTTGGGACTGATCCCTTTCAACCTAGAACTCACCTTCCCCGTCTTCTCCCTTCGAAGTATTAGAAACTCTCATACACCTTCCTTAACTCACTGCATCAGTAACACCCTTTCTACTGACAGAGTTATCTTACTTTCCTCTATGCGACATCGCGGTCAAGGCAGTACCTTACGACCCACTGCTGAGACTCCTACATCAAATGGTCTGAGTTCTAATTGGGACTTCTTACTGGCAAGATCCCCTTAACATGTTGGTGGGTCCAACACCATCAAAAGTCCTCTAAGGGTGTAATATTCCCTTAAGGAGCTGAAATTTATGGAAATGGCATTATCCACTGACTTATTCTTTGGTATTGGGACCACTTCCCAAACACTTTTTCTGACGATGGAATCATATTCCTCTACAATGGTATCAACCCACATTTTTTCTTCACTTCTTCCTTGAATGAGGATGGTTCTATCTAAGCTAGCCCACTCATGAGAGCCATGTACCTAGTGTACCAATCTGGTGACCTCCTCTTCCTACATTGTGATGTGGGTGCTCCCACATTCTCTCTAGCATCATGGAATAGTATATCAGCTTCCTTGGTGTGCTTCCTTCCTTCTTTGGATGTCTCTGCATGAGTGGGTGCTTCCACTCTATGCTCCTCTTCTTGTGGCTGCTCCACAACATCCCGAGGTGATTCCTTTGGAGCCAAAAGCTCCTCATCTGCATAAAGTTGAATCTCCCTCTCAAGGAAACATCTCATGGCCTTCTCTTCATAGAACTTCACATCTCTACAAACAACTATCATCCTATGAGATGGAAGGTACACTCAATAGTTGTGAGGTGTATTAGTGTACCCCACAAATATTCCCAACTCTAATGTCGGATCTATATTTTTCCTTACATCATTGGAAACATGACAGTAAACCGATGAACCAAATATTCTAAAGTGTGATACATCTAGTTTCTTCCCTAAAAAAACTTCTTCTGGTGTACTCATCTCGAGAATCTGATGAGGACTCCTTTTCTACACATATACCATTGTGTTTCATGCTTCAACACACAAGTGCAACAATAGACCTTGGTCATGCAACATCACCCATGCAACTCCCACAATACTTTTGTTCTTCCTCTAAACCACCCCATTTTTTTATGGGTTATGGGGTGATATTAACTCTCGTCAAATGCATTCTTTTGCAAAGAGGTTCTTAAATTCATTTGACACATGTTCTCCACCATTACTGCTCCTCAAATCCTTCAATTTCCTGCCAGTGCCTTTATCAACAAGTGCTTCAAATTCACAAAATTTGGAGAATGTATGGTCTTTTTCTGCATGAAGAAAATACAACACTTACGTGAGAAATCATCTACCAATATAACATAATGCTTGTGCTTGGTCATGGAGGCTATCAAGAAAGGTCCACACACATCTGAGTGAACTCTTTCAAGGAATTCTTGCACTCTACCTTCCTTTTCATGAAAGGTGGCTTTGTTGTAATTCCCTAGTGTACACCCTTTGCATGTATCCCGTTGCTCTAGTGCACCCTTGGGAAGTCTTGTAGAAATATGGTACATGATCTTCAAAGCTCCATGGTGCAAAGGACAGAGTATCCTATGTCATAATTCACTAATGTCTCAGCTCTACACCTTCTCTACTTTCATGCTCAAAGCAACACAATCTTCTACATTTAATTTTTAGAGGTTCTTCACCTAAACCCTGGTCCGCTTCACTTATCCCGTGGGGATGTGTCTAAGGAAATCCTTTCCTTTGCTAAATATCCAATCCTAACCATGGTCTTCCAACATAGAATCTAAAACTAAATTCTTCTTCAAACCTAGAACATGCATGACATATTTTAGTGTGAGAGGGGAGCCAGACTCCCTCTAAAAGGTAACTATAGTGATACTCTT
This sequence comes from Pinus taeda, assembly GCA_000404065.3. NCBI lineage: Eukaryota > Viridiplantae > Streptophyta > Pinopsida > Pinales > Pinaceae > Pinus > Pinus taeda. The sequence continues at coordinate 17,667 of APFE030012293.1, forward strand.
CACGCTATAACTTCCATCATCTCCCATCTCGATGTCCATCTGGAGGTCCTTATCCTCCAAGTCACTGAAAAATTCTTTATTGCTCGTCATATGCAATGATGCTCCACTATCCAGATACCACACAATACCCATCATCGATGTCACCATGCATGAAAAGAGGGTGAAATCCAACTCGAATTATGAAGATAGACATTCACCTACCACTCCTCTTGAGGGATTCTTGTTAACCTTCTTGCGTGGACACTTTGTGGCATAGTGTCCCAACTCATGACAGTGAAAGCACTTGATTTTCAAAAAGTATTTCTTCTTTCCTGCCTGACCAGATTTGGCTTTGGATTGGGATTTCTTTTCTTTCCCTTTCTTTTCCTTTCCATCCAAGGTAGAGTTCTCCTCATCCTCAACCTTGGATGAGGTCTCATCTTTGGTGTTCTGCCTGAACTCTTCCTATACCAAATGTGACCATCATCTGTCCCAATTTGGTAGCTTCTCCCTCCCATTGACCGAATCTTAGTAGTTGTGCCAGCTCTTGGGAAGGCCTAGAAGTGTTAGGCTTACCAAATTATCTTCTATAACCATAATAACAACACTCCCAAGTTCATCATGTCATTGTGCGAACCGGCTCAGGTTCTATGGTATTGTGTTTCCCTTCTTCATTTTGATATCCTGAAGCTTATCTTTGAGTGCCAGCTTCCTGTGGTCCCTATTGTTCTGGAACAAATATGTCAATGCCTGCCACATTGCATATGGAATTTATTTCTTGTGGATATTAGAGGCAATATGGTCTCATACTCCCTCCAATATGATCTTCCTTGCCTTAGCTACACTCTTCTGTCAATCTATTAGATTTTGAGCATCAACTCATGTTCGTCTTTGAACACTATTATCAATGCATTCCTTCTGCCCATTGTCTTCCACGACTTCTTCCATGTGGTCCTTCCAAGCAATATAATTTGAGCTACTATTAAGGGCATACTTGAGACTTAGACCATATAATTCCATCTTGTTATATATAGATAATAGATTTGCAAACTCCTTCCTCCTACAAAGAAAAATTCAAATTCTCTTCCCTATTTCCAATCAAGATTTGATACCATGTAGAAATTAATTATAGATTCAAAACTACTCATGTGATGTTCTAAAACACAAGATTCAAATGTACTCTACTCATTTGCGAAAATAAATTCACAATTGAGAAGAAATATCAAAAACATGTGACATGAATTAACACACATACACGAGGATATATCTAGGGGAAAGCAACTACTCAAAACCCCTTCCTATCTATATTGCATTAGTCAGAAAATAGAGAAGACATACAATGCTTTCTCAATCCGAGCAACTTCTACGCTAGTACAATCCATCTCACTGCTTCATAAGCTTCCTTTGGTCAATAGTTAAATACATTTCTTCTTTGTCAAGTCCCTATTTCCTTGCATTGTTTCCTTTGGAATTATCCCCTATTTTTTAGGGAAATTCCTCATCCATAACTGCACAATCCCTATATGCCCTTCATCGACTATATGCACCACTTGTACATCTTGGATAATTATACAACTAATAATAAACTTCCCTTGAACTACAATCTCAACTGGGTAACTCATATTTCATGCATGCATTAGTTATGGTTGATTTATCAGTTAACTAGTTGAACGCTAAAGTTGTACCCCACTGCTAGACCTCCTACTAGTTCCTCCAATAGTTAGAACTAGTTAACTGACTTCAACTCAATTTAACTGAATTAAATTTTTGCAACTGAAACTAACTCAACCTAAGCTCCTAAACTTTAGGAATCACTTTACACAACTAAATTTAGTCCCTCAACTCGAATTAACTGGGCCAACTAAGTGAAACTAACTTAATTAACTCATTCAATTTATCCTGTGATGTGGAATTACAATTTTCTCCTATTTTAATTCAAGGGAAAATTAAACCAAGATTTTCTTGTTGATTTTTTAACAAATATAGTGATAAATCTGGTACTAAAAACGGAGCTAACCAAGTCACTAATTTAGGCACTAAAAGATGAGATAAATACGGTACTATTACTAGCACTATTTCTCGTGCAATTTCTCACATAATTTCTGGATAGTCCTTTGAAGAAAAAATGGGAGCAAAAGAAGGGAACTAATCATATGGATTTGTTGTAGTGAATCTCAAACAAAAGGGTTCAGTTCGGGAGCACAATGAAGAATTTCAAATATTTAATATCAAGGTAACTTATATTCTAGAGGAGCATCTGATTGATGTTTTCATAGGGACTTTAAAGGATAACATCCAACATGAGGCTCACCTTTGGGAACATAAGTCATTGGAGAATGCATTCAAGGTGACAAGAAAAGTTGAAAGAAAAATTATGGCAATAAGGTTATCTACCACTCACAACTAGAAAGATGCAAGTATTGTCACTCCTGGCTTTCCACAACCTACAAGGTTGACATTGTAACAACTGGAGGAAAAAAGAAAAATGGGATTTTCTATAGTTGTGATAAAAAATACACTAAAGGTCATAAGTGTGGTGATAATAAGTTATTTTACATATATTGTGAAAAGGATGAAGAAAATAAATATGAAGCATCAAAAGAAGAAGATATACACCAAGAACCAACCCTACGTGTTGAAAAACTAGAAATGAATCTGACCATATATTGTAATGCATTGGTGGGAATTACCACTCCTCAAACTCTTAATATAGAAGGCATATCAAGAAGAGAAATGTAATAGTGTTGATTGTTTCAGGTAGTTCTCATAGTTTTGTTCATTGCAATATAATCAATTATTTGAATTTATTTCTATATCCAATACCAAAGTGTCGTGATGTTTGAAAATGGAGGAACTATAAATTTCTTAGGGAAGTGCCATAATATCAATCTAACCATGGTGGAATATGTATTGAATAGACCAATGCTTGTCATTCCAATGGGTGGCGTGGATTTTGTATTAGGAGTCAAATGGTTACAATCTATGGGGATGATAGCTTTTAATTTTCAATAACATTTCTTTACTTTTTTATCAAAAGGAAAGGAAATTGAATTAAGGGGTATTGCAGGGAAACCTGGGAAGATAATTAGTTCAAGTGGCATGATAAATATTTTTAACAAGGAACAATGAGGGGTAACTGCACAATTATGTTCACTAGATGTTCAAACATCTAATTCATCCATTTCTTTATATCTCGAAAGAGTCCTTGACAATTATTCCAAGTCATTTGAGACTCCCAAAGGTCTCCCACCTATTTGTGATCATGACCATGATATTCACTTGATTCTAGGAAGTGGTCCTCCAAACATTACATCTTAGAAATATCCTTATTCCTAGAAGAGTGAAATTGAATATATGGTTGCAAAAATTCTAGAGGCGGGTATAACTCAACCTAGCCAAAGTTATTTCTCTTCTTCGGTAATATTGGTGCACAAGAAGGATGAATCATTGCGTATGTGTTTGAATCATAGAGAGACCAACAACCTCACTATTAAAGATAAGTTTCCCATTCTTGTCATTTCTGAATTGTTGGATGAATTACATGGATAAATTTACTTCATGAAGCTAGATCTTCATTTAGGACATCATCAAAATAGAATTAAGGTAGAAGACATTTTGAAAACAACATTTATAACTCATGAAGGTTGTTATGAATCTTTGGTCATGCCTTTTGGCCTTACTAATGCACCTTCCACATTTCAAGTTTTGAGTAATTCCACTTTCAAACCCTTCCATAAAAAAATTGTGTTAGTACTTTTTGATGATATAATAATCTATAGCAAGTGTTGGAAACATCATGTTCAACATGTTGACAAGTTTCTCAAACTATTGGAGGAGAAACAATTATATGCAAAATCCTCCAAATGTTTCTTTGGGTACAGGAAGAATATTTGGGTCATATTATATCCAATGAGGGTATTAAGGTGGAGCCTAAAACAATTAAATCCATCAAGGAATGGGAAATTCCCACAACCTTAAGGAATCTTCGAGGGTTTCTTAGCTTAACAGAATATTATTGCAAGTTTGTTAATAATTATGGGAAGATAACAACACCTTTAACAAAATTACTGAAGAAAGATGCATTTTTTTGGACTCTAGAAGAAACTAAGGCCTTTGAACATCTTAAAGAGGAAATGTTTGAAGCTCTGATACGTGACTTCAAAAAAGACTTTGTTGTGGAATGTGATGCCTCAAAAAATGGCATTGGTGCTATTTTAATGCAAGAAGGAAGACTCGTTGCTTTTGAAAGTCGTCCAATCAAGGGAAATTATTTATAGAAACTTATTTATGAGAAGAAATTGTTGACAATACTATATGCACTGAATAAATGGCACCCTTACCTAATGGGAAGAGACTTGAAGGTAAAAATAGATCATGACAGTATTAAATACTTCTTGGAAAAAATATATCTTCAGAAGAGTAGCAAAAATGGGTCACAAAGATGTTGGGTTATGAATTTGAAATCACCTGCAAAAAAGGGCAACAAAATATTGTCGCATATGCACTCTCAAGAAGTGATGAGGATGTGGAAGCATTGCTTTGTTCCATTTATATTATCCAACTTGTTTGGATAACATAAGCAAGGGATGAATGGAAGAATGATGAAGAAGTATAGACACTCATTCAAAAGTTGTACCAAGATCCCAGTGCATATGATTCATTTATTTGAAAAATTGATTCACTTTGGTACAAAGATCGCTTATATCTATGTGAGAACTTCCAACTTAAACAAAAGGTTCTTTTGGAATTGTACACCTCTCCTCTAGGAGGGCATTTAATATTTTTTAAAACTTACCATAGGGTCAAGAAGGAATTTATGCACATTTTTGTGCAATGTCTCATCCGTTCAAAGCTAGTACAATTGCTATTGCATTTGTGGAAAAAACTCAAAAGCTACATGGAAACCGAAAGATTATTGTAAGTGATAGAGATCCCATTTTCCTTGGAAATTTTTGGACAATAACTTTCTAGTCTTGGTACTCAATTAGCTTAGAGCTCATATTTTCATCCTCAATCTGATGGGAAAACTGAGATAGTGAGAAAATGTTTGGAAGGATATCTTCATTTCATTATATCTGAAAAGAATGGTGGCAGTAAAAATGACCACATTTATGGTGTTTTATGGATATAATACACCTTCCATCACATTATGTTTAAGAGACAATTATAAGGTTTAAGCAGTGGAATATAACATCAAGCATCAACAACGAGGTCTCAGACTATTAAAGGATAATTTGAGTCTAACACAAAATCAAATAAACCAAAAGGTGGATCATCGTCGTAGAGAAATAAGTTTTGATGTGGGAGATTTGGTATTTTTATGACTACAACCATACAAACAAATGTTCATCAAGAAAGCTAAGAAGGATAATAGATTATCACCCAAGTACTATGGCCCTTACAAGGTGTTGCAAAATATTGATACTATGACATACAAATTGGAGTTTCCTACACATTGGTGAGTACACCTAGTTTTCCATGTTTCATGCTTTATTGTTATATAGGCCCTAATTATATTTTGACCCCTTAGACTCCTATATTTACCAAGGAAGCCTTTTCATTTAAATAATCTAAGAATTGTTCATTTATGTGATGTAAAATGAGGTTCCCCCCTCAAAGAGGATTATTTTCAAGTTGTTGATATATCTTTTCTTCTATTTTTATGATTTGGTTACATAACAAAAATTGTCGATGAGATAAAAAATTCATTGCAAAAAATCAGTTGTTGTTGATCTATCAATGCTAGCTGTTCCATCATTCAATTAACTCTTATGCTCAGTGATGTTGGTAGAGTGACTCCAACTTCTTTTAATATTCCAAGGACCCATTTCATCGACATATGTATGATTTTGGCAACTGACTAACCGTTGTTATAAGCCATCATGAGACACCACAAGAATCCTACATCCATTGATCTTCTGATGAAATATTTCATTGAAACATGTATGATTTTGGAAGTTGATCGACCACCCCTGTCGTCAATTGTGAAACACTAGAAGAATGCCCTTTTTTCGTTTTACCAACATTTGATAGACATCAAAGTTATGAAAATTTTGGGAAACTCCGATAATGCAACTATACAATGTTTCATGTTTAGTAAAACCTCCTTTTGTCCTTATAACGACACAACATCGTGGGAATAGCAACAAAAGGCCATTGAAAATTAGCTCAATTTTTATTAGTGAATAATAAGGAAAATATTAATACAATAATAGAAATGTAATAATTCAATATTCCAATATTAACAAGACATGGATATATTTTCATGCAACTTGTCCATGAACACACTTAATAGTCATAGACACACACATTTGTTGATACCCTTAAGATTGTTGGTATGAAGATAAAGATTTTAAAGCTTGATTAAAATGACAACTAACTCAAGTATGTTTCTTGTTAACGTGTTTGAATAAAAAATTAGAAGGGTCAACTTGCCTAATTTTTTATTGCCTTTAAGGATACTATCAAGTAGCATGTTTGAAGCAAGAAATTGTAAAAAGGAGAAGAGAAGTTTCCCAGAGATAGAGGAATTTTAGCCCAACATGTTTTCGAATATAGATAAAGGATTCCAAGTTCTATAGAATTTCAAATTGAACTAGAAATATTCCACTTTATTTTTTTATAGAAAAATCAATACTTGATGACTAAGTGTAATTTCCTAGAGTTTGAAGGATGTGACCAACAATATTGTTAAAATAAATGTCCAATACTTAGAGAGAGGTGAATTTTCTCAAAGAAGTTTAATACTTCAATTCATAAGACTAATGAATAAGGAGAGATATTCTAACTTGAATAGATGGCCCAATTATCTTATTCTAGTCTTTGTTGAATATTTTTTGAAAGAATGATTGGTTATTATAAATACCACCTTGAAGGTTATTATAACCAACATTTAAAACTTGTAATGATTGAAAAGGTGCATAATGTTTAGGAAGTTGGCCTATCAATTTATTTTCCCTTAAATATAGTGCTAGAAGTTTGGTGCAATTGGCGAAAGATGATGAAAGATTCCTGGAAAAACTGTTGGAGTGAGTAGAGAAAACCTACAAGAAAATTGTAAAGAATATGTTTAGGGGTCCACTAAATTTATTCTCATACATATTGACATGACTTAACCATGCACAATTCTGTAAATATGTGGGAATATTTCCATTCAACAAGTTTTTGGATAAATCTAACATTGATATATAGACACATTTTCCAATATTCTTAGGGATTTTTCCACTAATCTTGTTGTCGAACAACAACAAATCCAGCATCATTATGCAATTCCCTAGAGATGTGAGAATCCTTCCAGTCAAGTTGTTGGATGATAGTTGTAGGTTCAATAAGTTCTGCAACGAGCCCAATTCCCCTGTAATTCTTCCACTCAAGTTATTGGATTACAAATCCAAACTCTCTAATTTCTGTAGCGAGCCAAATTATCCTAGAATTATTCCATTCAAGTTGTTGGATGACAAATCCAACCTCTATAAGTTCTACAGCGAGCCTAATTCTCATGGAATTCTTCCACTCAAGTTGTTGGATAACAAATGTAGTGTCCATAAGTTTTGCAAGGAGCCCAATTCTCCTGGAATTCTTCCACTCAAATTTTTGGATGACAAATGCAAACTCTCTAATTTCTGCAGTGAGCCCAATTCTCCTGGAATTCATCCACTCAAGTTGTTGGATTACAAATCCAACCTCTCCAAGTTCTGCAACGAGCCCAATTCTCTTGGAAATCTTCCACTCAAGTTGTTCGAATGTAGATCCAGTTGTTGTAAGTTTTGCAGTGAGCCCAATTCCACTACAATTATTCCAATCAAGTGGTTTCCACCTAGAGATAGGTGCTCTAGGTTTTGCAGCAAGCCAAATTCCACAAGAATTATTTCGCTGAAGGATTTGGAATAAAAAGGAAGATACAATAGTTGTGTACAACTTCCCAAATCTAGAGGGATGTGACCAGTCAAATTGTTCTTGTAAATGACCAATTCTTGTAGGGATGCGCAATTTCTCAGAGAAGTTGGGATACTTCCAGTGAGAGAATTCTAGGATAAATCGAGATATTTCAACTTGACTAGACAACCCAATTCCATTGGTATGGTCCTAGTCAAATCATTGTCTAAAATATCCAAAGTTTGCAGTAAGGAGAGGCTACCAAGAGATGGAGATAGAGTACCGTTGAGACTATTGTTGCTGATATTAAGCATTTCCAGTGCTTTGAGCTGCCCAAACTTGGGCAAAATTCTTCCACTGAAAAGATAATATGAAAGATCCAACGTATGCAATAAGGAAAGGTTGCCTAGAGTTAGCGAAAGAGTACCCTCAAAATATTACCAAGGAAGTAATAGGGAAATGCCTCTATTAGTGTTGTTCTCACAAGAAACACCATTCCATGAGAGTACCTTCATTGAATTCTCAATTTTCCAGTTGGACAACCATCCTCCTAGATCCGATGTGATGGCCTTCTTGAACGACAGAAGCAAGAACAAGAAGAGAAGAAGAAGCAGGAAGAAGAACAGAGGCAAAGTATAATAACATAAGAAACGACGCAGAAACAAGCTAAAGAGCAAGAATAAAACTGACCCCCAGTAGAGGAGGAGAGCGGAAAGATTCATGACAAGGAGCTTGCTCAGTAAATTAAAGAGTTGATAGATATTATATATATGGAAGAGGGATTGGAGCCACAGAATCAAGATGTTGACTTGAAGCCAAGTACACAATAGGTCACCGTTCAATCTCTGCCACCACCAGCAATAGAGTTAGCTCCAATCGAGGAAGAGGAAGTTTCTCCTCTTGATGACAATCTGGTTACGGACATGTACAACCTATCGTACATGAACTTCAAAACAATATTGTACAAGAACATAAGAAGAATTTTCTAGTTGACCTTGTATCACTTGCATTCATTAGAGAAAAGGTGATAGTGGCAAACACCAGGAAGAATCTCGATGCCATTGTCATAGCCAAATTGGCCTTCATGGGTGTAGCTAAGTCAAACACTGAGTATTTTATGGTCAAGAATAAGCAATTGGAAAAAAACTTGCAGGTTGTTAGGCAAGAGGTAGAATAGCTTCGTGCAACAGCTCAAAACGTAGATTCTACATAGTTCCATCTGGAGGAAATGAAGGCATCAATACTTGCTATAGTATTGACACTTGGACAGACCATGTGGAACCTCTATGAGGAGCTTCCTACTATGCATATGGTAGTTGTCCACTTGCATGGATTACAACAAAAATGTAAAGACCTTTTCAAAACTCTTAGGAATATACAAGCTTCCATCGTTGTCGTCCATGAATGGTCAATGTGATACAAAGGGGCATTTCTTGACTTGGGAAAGAAAACAAAGAAACAGGAAGAGCTGGAGAAATCAAGAGTATCAATGTTGATCTAGAAGAGAAAACATTTCACCTAGTTCATTGGTAGCATTCAAGCCTCGTATTTACAGTTATACAACAGTCTTGGTTTCTTGGTGAAATTAGACAGGATCCCATAAGTTGGCTCACTCGTTAAAGCCAAACCCAAGAACCAGTTCAGGCAGGAGATTGAAGAATAATTGGAGCAGCTTAGACATATTTCTACCAAGGAATATTTGGAGGTGAATAGACAGAACATGCACAACTACATTGGTGGCCTTGTCCAAGTGAGAACAATGTTGCTCCTGCTCTAGAAGGAAGCTCAAAATAGTTCCAAATCATTGTACCTATATTCATGCAGGCTAGAGTCTACTTCCAGCCAAACATCATCGCATAGTTTCAGGATGTCGTTGCGTACTACCATGCTTGGCACTGATACATGACCAAAAAACATCAAGTGGAAGTTGTTGAGCTAGAATTTCCCCAAATTCAAGCATGATAATATCTTTTTTTGTTAGGTTGTCTAGTCGGCTCTAACCTATTTTGTCTTATACGGGTATTAGTGTATTGTAATATTCTTTTGTAAATAATTTGTAAGTGAAATTCCAAGTGTCAATTGTGGAATATGAAGAGTCATGATGTAATGTAATTGAATAGTCATTTGTAAATAAGTTGAAGAGTCACTAGGGAAGTAGAAGAGTCACAAAGGGGAATGTGAAGAGTCACCCTTTTGTTATAAATACATCCTCATAACTCATGTAAAGGGCTTTTGGGGAGCCAAGCTCTTGGTTAGTCTTAGGCTTATAATTAGGAGCTTGGGAGTTTTGTGAGAGCCTTGGATTCTCCATAGCATAGAGGGAGTATATTTCTTTGGAGGAGTAGGTGATCTTGACTTCATGTTCCACTATTGGGGCAAGTGGTCTGTCAATGGTATATATGTGATTGGAACTTTCACTTTAATAAAAGCTCAGAGGCTGCACATTTTCGTGCATTTGTTGTGAATATAGTAGGACTATTCTTGTTGTATTTGCAATGTATGTTATTTAACTTATGCTTATGCTTATGAACTATTTCATTTGCATTGGTATGAATCTTGTTGAATGTGTGTTGTTGTATTATTTCATTACTATTAACTTGTGAACTATTTCGCATATTAGCTTGTGATGTCTTTATGCTCATGTGTCCCTTTTAAGTTTTGTATTATTATAGGCTTCTAAGGGGCTCACTCATTTTCCCTTCGTGTGTTAGAACCTTCATGCATCGCACTTAACTCTTCACAGGGTCACACACTTGTTCTCACCAAAGTCACCATACATCACTCTATGTGTATTTGCAGCCAAGGCATATCATTAACACCCACTGCATCAGCAACCGAGTTGTAATCCATACGGGACTCCTACACCAAATGGTGTGAGGTCTAATTGGGACTTCATATTACGGATATCCCCTGAATGTTGGGGGATCCAACATTGTCAACAAGGTCCTAATCATATTTTGACCCCTTAGACTCATATATATACCAAGGAGGTCCTTTCATTTGAATAATCCAAGAATTATTCATTTATGTGATGTAGAAGAAGGTTTCCCCCTCAAAGAGGCTTATTTTCAAGTTGTTTATCTATCTTTTCTTTTGTTTTTGTGATCCAATTACATAACAAAAAGTGTCAATGACATAACAAATTCGTTGCGAAAAATCGGTTGTCATTGATCTATCGACACTAATTATTCCATCATTACTTTTACTCCTATGGTCAGTGACGTTGGTAGAGTGACTCCAGCTTCTCTCAATATTCTAAGGACCTATTTCATCGAAGTATGTAAACCTTTGGCAATTGACCAGCCATCGTTATCATCCATCATGCGACACCACAAGGTTCCTACATCCATTGTTATTCTTATGACATGTTTCATTGAAACATGTATGCTTTCGATAGTAGACCGATCAACCCTATCGTTGATCGTGCAACACAATAAAATATCCCTTTCATTGGTTTACCAAAGTACGATAGACATCAGAATTACAACAAATTTGGAAAACTCCGATAATGCAACTATACCATGTTTCATGTTTAGTAAAACCTCATTTTGTCCTTATAGCAACAAAAATTCATGGAAATAACAACAAAAGGCCATTGAAAATTGGCTCAATTTTTATAAGTGACTAATACGTAAAACATTAATGCAATAATAGAAATTTAATAACTCAATATTTTAGCCTTAAAAAGACATGGATATATTTGCATGCAACTCGTCCATGAACAAACTTAATAGCCATACACACACACATTTGTTGATACCCTTAATATTTTTGGTTTGAATACACATACTTTCAAGCTTGATTAAAATGTGAATTACTTCAAGTATATTGTTGGTTAACATGCTTGAGTAAAATATTAGAAGGGTCAACTTGCCTAATTTTGTATTGGATTTAAGGATACTATCATTTAGCATGTTTGAACCAAGAAATTTTAAAAAGGAGAATAGAAGTTTCCTAGAGATAGAGGAATTTTAGCCCACCATGTTTTTGAATATAGGTAAATGAATCTAAGTTATATAGAAAGTCCAGTTCAACTATAAATATGCCACTTTAATTGTTTATGGAAAAATCAATACTTGATGACTAAGTGAAATTTCATAGGTTTGAAAGGACATGACCAACAAGATTGTTAAAATAAATGTCCATTACTTAGAGAGGTGCATTTTCTAAAAGAAGTTCAATACTTCAACCCATAACACTAATGAATAAGGAGAGATATTCTAACCTGACTAGATGGCCCAATTATCTAGGTCTAGTTTTGTTTTAATATTTTTTGAAAGAATGATTGGTTAAATGTGTGTACAATTGCAAAATATTTTGTAGTATAGACCCTGTTGAGAAAAAGTGTTTGGAGCACTTTCCAAATTATTGTGGAATTCTTCCTATCAAACATCTTTCTCAAAGCTGCAAAGTTCACAATAAGGAGAGTCTACCAAGAGATGGAGAGGATACTACCTTCTAAATGTAATCCATAAATGATTATTACAAAGACTTTTAGTGTGTTTTTTGCAAGAAAAAATCTTCCATGATTATAGCTTCTTCCAGGAAAATTGGCATGATGAGTGGGGAATAGAGAGGTGATGAGTGGCGAAAGAAGTCTTTGGGAATTTGATAGTTGCACCGACGATCTTTTCGCTTTCACATGACATGGTATTGAGGGGAAGATATGTCATGGTTTTTCAAAGTCATTGTTGTGGTAATTGCTTTCTCTAGTGGGTTGTTCTATAAAGATCCGGAGTTGAGTTCATTTATGTTCACTTCTTCTCCTTCTTTATGTTGTTGCCTTTCATCAAGTAATTACCAAATTAAGTAATGACTACTTCTTTTCCTTTGCAATGTTGTTTCAAATTGGATACAATTGATCTTTAATTTAATATAGTCCATAGTTTAGCTTCTACTATGAAACCAATCAACATATTGTGTCCTTACAAAATTCACATTGTGATTATTATGTTGACTTTCATCATAATTCCAGATCATAATTCCAATTCAAATTCAATATTGTTTATAGTTTAGCTTCTACTATGAAACCAATCAACATATTGCATCCTAACAAAATTCACATTGTGATTACTATGTTGACTTTCATCATAATTCCAGATCATAATTCCAATTCCAATTCAATATTGTTTATAGTTTAGCTTCTACTATGAAACCAATCAACATATTACATCCTTACAAAATTCACATTGTGATTATTATGTTGACTTTCAGCATAATTCCAATTCAAATTCAACTACCCGGCAGAGCGAATAGACAAGAATAGGTCCCAAACAGAAATGAATGCAACAATGAACAAGGTGCACGGTACTCACGGTAAACAAACCCTAAATCCCACCATAACCTTTCGAACCGGTACTAATATATGCCCAACAAATCACTGCATGCAGGGGTTATGTGTCCTTACAAAATTCACATTGCGATAGCGGTTAAAAAAATTAATTCATGCCACCCCTATGATTGATGGCCTCCATTTTTGGCATTTCCTAGAATTGTTGAGTCTGTTGCCTGACCCAAGTATGGTGGACTACCCAAGATTGGTTGACTAGGATGTGCTTGAATGTTACCATATGCTTGACTCCAATTTGCTCCTTGTAGCCATGGAGGGACTAAGTAACCCAAGTGTCCACTTGTGTTACCAGCCCCAACACTAGGTGCAGGTGTCATATAAACACAATTAGGATTTAAACCTACACTGGTAGGGGTATATGAGGTGGGCAGAAATCCTGGCTGATAGCGGAGGATTTGGATGCTAATTAGCTCTTGGTATGATGGTGTGTGCTCTGCAATGTGGTCCAGCGTATTGGACATCATCCTATTTGCCTCAAACTGGCTTGGAGCATAGACTTCCCTGCTTGTCAGCCCTCCTCCTCTTTCCAACACTTCTTGAACCTTTCTTGCCTCCCTCTCTTACCTTGCCAATTTTTTTGGTGTTCCTTATCTTCCCTTGCTTTTTGTCTTTCCATCCTTTTCTTTGTTCGATATTCTGGTGTTGCAATCTTGGAAGATCTCTTGTCCTTGGCCAACTCCTTCTTTCTCTTTTTAGTTTCCTAAATTTCATTTTTTTTTACATTCATACTCAAACAATAAATTCATATAATCTTCATATGTGAGCAACTATTAACTCCTCCCCAAATGAAGACAATATGCAGTTGAGTGCCTTGATGAGGCCTTCACTCTTTATACTGGTAGCTTTAGGAATGCACCAACTAATCTGTGATTTTCCCCATCCCCCGTAAGATTTTACACTTGGCTTTCAGCCTCCGGTACAACTAATTGTCCCCCATTATCTTCTTTAGGTACCTCATGTTGAATAGGCTCCTCTTCTAGTGAATCACTGTCCACAAAATAATTAGCAAGTTCGGTGTTCATCTCTGATGGTTGTGAAGGCATGTCCATGCTTTCCTCATTGGTGGTAGACGCATTATATGGGTTGATATTCGTCATGGACTTTGCCAACCATGATGGTGGGCTTACCTGGGTTGGCATGCTCAATTGTTCATTGTTTAATCCTATTGCATTATCATTTGAAATCAAGTTTGCATTTTCATTTGCTTCATCAACTATCTCATATGGAATATCACATGTAGAATTGGCATGTGGTTCAGTAGGTGTGACAACCTCCATGACATTGACAGTTGGTTCATGATTGAATTGTGTCTCATTCACATGTTCATCATCATCACCACAAAAGTTCCCTTCATAAAGGGACATTATACCTTCAGTACCAGAAACATCTTCTTGGGCATCAACATGGTCTTGTAAGTTCTATGCTTCTTGACCTTCCACATAAAATGCTTGGCTACAATAAATATCATGCATGAGAGCATCAATATTAAGTGGCATATACCAGTCCTCCTAAATCTAGCCTTGATATTAGAAAGTGTGAGAGCCCTTTTTAATGCTTTAATTGCAAGCTCAGCTAGCTCAAACCTCTTTACTTCCACCCTTGGATTCTTTGCCATCCATGAAACTCGCTCGGTCCTAAAACAATTCTTGAAAGGCCCAAACATGCTGAAATCAAGGGGTTGCAATATGTGAGTGGTATGAGCCAACAATGTTAACAGGTAAATGCCAAAATTGTTCGCCTCCTCAATTTTCTGCAAAGCCATGTGGCTTCCATGGCCATCTAAAATCAGTAGTGTCTGTTTTCAGGTGAGACACTATGTGGTATAGATGTAGCAAAATGACAACGCCAATTCAGGAATAGTTCCTTTGTCATCCCTGCATGGGGATGTGTTGCCATGCATGCACCTGGTTCATAGTTCTGTATATAGTATTTTAGTTTTGGTTTACCTTTGAATAGGTAAAATCCTAGGATTGAAGAACCAATTGCGTTGACACAAGAAAGTATAGTGATCCACTCCCTGCTCTTAGGAAAAATCTTAGGCACATTTCTGCTCCCTCTTTTGGAAATTACCCGCATACCAAAATTCCTTCCTGCATGTAAGCTTGTTTCATCATAGTTCCATATATGGTATGGGGCATATGGGTGTTTCTCATATGCATCAGAAAGAATGTAATAGAACTTGGACACAATTGCAGTTCATAGATTTAAAGCCCTGTCACTGTCAAGGCCCTCAATTGTATCTAACACAAGGTATGGATGCCTTTTTTAAATCCACTCCACCATGATTTACCAAGAAACCCATATTTGAAGGGGTTTGGCCTCCCCTGATAGATTTGAGTTACTGTGGATTTAAGTTATATAATCTCTAACCCATGTCCAAATTGGGCCATCTCCTTACACCACTCAACCACCTCGGGCTCCTCCTCTTCAATCATAACTGTAATAGGCCCTCTACACTTCGTATTAGTCAACCCATTTATCCAATAATGCATGTTAGAGGTAGAAATACCATGTTTTTTTGCAGAGGCATAGATTGAATGTCCATTAAACTCGATGTCATAAATTTCAGCTAGCATGTCTTTCTTTGTCCAGCCTGTAGAAATTCTCACTGTAGATCACCTGATAATGCAATATACTAAAGCAAAATACTTGATCTACTTCTACAAACAAAGTTGCGGAAGCTTAATCGATTTTGAGCAAGATCAAATAGAACACACATAACAGAGAAGAAGAAATCATACACATGAAACATAGAAGAATACTCTGGGGAAAGCCTCAGCTAAAATCCTCGCTATCTGTATTATCATACAAGTGGAAATATCTCAGGATTACACAATGATTTAGCTCACACGCTATCCAGCTCTTAGTACAATCCCTCTACTGCTCATAGACAGTCAAAGGCTTCTCACAAACCTTCTCCACTACCCTCCAAGCATCCTATTTCCTTGCGCAATTTCCCCTGGGTCCTCCAGTTGCAACCTATGTGATTCTCACCTCACACACAACACTAACCTCTGAAATAATCGTGCAATCCTGAAGGAGATGATATCCTTCTGCATGGATGAGTTTCTATATAGGAAAATCCCTCCAACTAATAGTACATTGTCCCTTCCTATGATCTCAACTAGGTCTTTGAGTGAATGAACATGCATGAGTTATTTATGAGAGAATATTTAGTTATCTGCAGAGCAACAGTTACATGCATGCAAGAATTAACTAACTGAACTCACAATTAATTCCACAAACTGTTGGAACTAAACTAACTGGACTTAAGTCAGTTAACTGAGCTAACTAATTACAACTCATCCTTATCTCTTTAGCTAAGGGATAAATTCCTCAATCAATGGAGAAACTATTGCATGTCTTCACATAGACTTCATGTTTGATTTTCTCCAACTAATCAACTCAAGATGAATTAATTAATTATTAATCAAACAACTGCTAAAAATGAATTCGAATTTTACTTCTCAATTTTAGATCAGGGACTAACTAAAATTGGAATCCATCCTGAAATGTTATTTATAGCAATGCTATATTTAGCATTTCTTTTTGCCATTTTCAACACTCCCTCTCAACAAGAAAGGCATTCAACTTGAACCTAATCCTGATCCTTTGGAATGTTCTGCATGCAACACTTCTCCCAAGTGTTATTGCTCCAACAACTCTAGAAACAAAAAAAACTCAACTGACCTCTCTGTTGGGCTAGAAACATCCTCTGATGCTGAAGCTCCATTTGCTACTAACAAGTGCTCCCTCTCTGACCTCTAAGCTACTGCAACACTCCATGAATCTTGCACCATTGCACACCTCTCTATGCCATCCTACACTAGTGCAACACTCTTGTGCCTCTCGCATTGTTGTAGCTTGCTAGCTCTGCACAGTCTTGGGATTTCTGCACTGTACCTCTCTTTTTCGCTCCATCTGCATCTGTCTCTACCCACTTAGCCAATCCTGCTACTCCTCATCAGGGCTCCCATAGCAAGGTCTTATCAAATAGGTTGGGTACCTCAATGATCTTGCCCCTATTCCATCCTTCTTGGGACTGTCACTCCACATCACCCCACCTTCTACCTAGAGGTATGGATGCATGTGATCCCTCTGTCCACTTGGCTCAAAATTTCCCCCTGCTAGAGGTATTTGCATGAGTAGATGCCTCCACTCAATCTCCTCTCGGCATCTCCAATTGTGGTTGCTCCATGACCTCTTGAAGCTGCTTCACCAATCATGGCTCCTCCACAATTGTCTGAGACTTCTCCTATGGTTGCATGTTGAGAGGTAATGTACTCTCCCTCTCAACCACCAAGTCTCCAACAGTTGCCTTTCTCTTCAAGGCTTTGCATGCATCTTGATCATGTACAGACATGTACAATGAGGTATAAGGGAGCCCCGCTTCACTTGCACAAGATGATGAAGCCGCAGGTAGAGTTGGAAAAATCACGCATCCAAAGTATGATCTGGAACTATGAAGAACTCTCACCACTCATCACTAGTGTTGAGGCTTGGTATGCATGGTTGTTCAAGACTCTTTATGTTGTGGTGAGAAATTATGGCACCCTGTCGATTGCTACGTTGACCGAGGCCAAAGAGAAGAACCAAGTTAGATTGGGGCTCAACATGTATTTGATCAGTTGATTCTCATGGCCACGAGCACAGATCTATAAGTTAGCGCAAAAAATAAGCAAATGTACATCGTCGGTCCATCCTTGCTTAGGACAAAGTTGTGCATGTTATAGGATAAGTTGGACAAAGGTTCCAAATTAGTATACTCGAAAGCAATGGAGGCAAGAGTTCGTTTCCAAGAAGACATCATCAAAGAGTATGCAGACACCATTGCGCACTATCAAGCACGACATCAGTTCATCACTGAGGATCACAGAGAGGATGTTGATGAGCTGGTATTTCTACAACCATTCAAGTCTTAGTGTTGTCTTGTGTGGCTGAATCAAGCCTATTTTTTTCCCACATGGGTATTGTGGAAAATGTATTATTATTGTAAACATGATGTAAGTGAAGTTCCAAGTTTCATTAGTGGAATGCAAACAGTCATATGTAATGTAAAGAGTTATGTAATGAAGTTGAAGGGTTGTGAGGGTAGTACAAGATTCACAAAGGGGAATGTCAAGGATCACCCCACTCTTTGTTATAAACAGAACCTCATAACTCATAGAAGGGGCTTTTGGGAGCCAGTATTTTGCTAGGCATTTCTTAGAGAGGGCTTCGAGAGTATTGTGATGAGCCTTGGCTTCTCCACAGTGCAAAGCAAGTACATCTCTTTGGAGGAGCAGGTGGTGTTAACTGTAATGTTCCACCATTCGGTTTAGTGGTTTTCATAGTTGTATGCATGGATGGAACTTTCCCTTTATATACTATAACATAGCCCTCACGTCTTATTAGAGTTCGACTATTCTGGTTACTTTAGCAATGTATGTTGTTTAACTTATGCATTTGTGTATGAAATATTTTGTATACGATTGTATGAATCTTATTAAATTCATGTTGTTCGTTTAACCCATCAATTTGGATTGTCGACTATTCTGCTTTCCAGCTTGTGATGTCATTCAACTTGTGTGTTCCTTTCAGGCTGTGTACTATTAATTCCTTCTAAATACACTTATTTTCCCCCTTCGTGTGTTAGAACCTCCCTATTCATCTCTCTTGACTCGTTTCAAGGTCACACACTTGCATTTAACAAAGATAACATGCTTACCTTTGTGCGCTATCGCATTCAAGGCATAGATTTACTACCCATTACTGGGACTCCTACTCCACAGAGGACTTGTAAAAATACCAACACTTGTACAACTACCAACAC
>APFE030012299.1:31090-41103 GCA_000404065.3 Pinus taeda
CTAGTAGCTTCCTTTCTTTCATTCTTCATTATCTGCTTTCCTTTCCATTCAGCAAGTAGAATTTCAATCCAGCAAGTAGTTTCTTTCTGTTAGTAGTTTTCATTAAATCAGCAATTTCATTTCTGCAAAGTACTTTCTTGCTAAAAGAATATTCCAAAAACCAACCTAAAAACATTTCCTTTCATGCCTCGTAGGAGTAGGGAAAATTTAGGAAAATTCTTGCCAAATAACCCCACTGCATCCAACAACCAACCTTCTCTCTTCTTCGGTGGCTGTGAAATGGAGGAACCCTTAGGTGAGCAACCTGACATATTTGAAGAACCTATAGGGGAAGAAGAAGAAGAAGAACCCATTCCTACTGAACCAATGGCTGAAAACCAAAATGATAGAGGGAATAGAGAGAGAATTGAGGGTGCCTTCCCCATCAGGGAAACCAATGGGGACACCAATATGAAGAATATAAGCCCCTCTGCCCTACCTCATTTCCATGGCCTGACCATAGAGGACCCTAAAACTTTCCTTTTTGAGTTTGTAGTTATATGCTGAACCTATGACTATACAGATGATGAGAAAAAGTTAAAACTGTTTCCATCTACCCTCAAGGATGCAGCATTCTACTGGTTCATGGGTCTACCTAGAGATAGCATCACAATTTGGGCTCAGATGTAACAGTCTTTTAAGAACAAATATAGGGACTACTGTAGGTCAAAGGATACTAAATAAGAGATTTTCAGGATGACCATGGGCCAGGATGAATCCTTATAAGATTGTGAAGAAATATTCCATCTTAGTTACAAAAGGGCCAGGTGCACACTTGACCCTGAGTCACTAAATTTGGTCCTGCTTGGAGGAGTAAGGGAAGATCTTCTGGATACCTTACACTTGTTAGGAGGAGGAGATACCTACCAATTACCCTATGAGGATATCAAGACTGTCTTTAGAAACCATTCTAGGGCAGCCAAGAAGAAAGGTAGGAGTAGTCAACCTATGGCCAATACATCATATTCCAACTCATCCATCAAGGGTGAAATTGGAAATATGCTGGAATATTTCAAAAGTGAGAGGCTGCAAACCCTTGCCTTGCAATTGGATACCATGAACATCAAAAGAAAGCAAGAGGAAGCAGAGAGAGCCTTGGCCATTTTTGGTCCTAGATGCACCAGGAGGCATCCTAGGAACGAATGTCCATTGAACTGCATTGAGATTTGCTCGGTCTGTGAATAAAACCACTCGACAGACAAGTGCCCTTCTTTACCCAGACTCAAAGATATATATCAAGGAGCTAAAGGGTTCACTGAGAAGCTTTGTTACATCAACCAAAGGAGACCTCATGGGCCTATACCATACTAGTAGGGTATGTAAGGGTCATCCCATGCATATTACAACCCCAACCAAACGACAACTATACCTTCTTGGGGACCCCTGCTCATCCTTCCTGGTCTACACCCCCTCCTTGGTCCTATGCATCTCAGTATCATTCCCAGCCAGCCAACCAGTCATTTCAACCCTATGTTTCCCCACAACCTCAGTGGAATACCCCATGTCAGCACCTAAATCTACCTCAGGCTGAAAGAAGGCAAAATTCAGGGTAACCACAAACCACGCTCAGTCTGGTAGCTAGCCCTAACAAAACAGGGGAGGGCTCTCTCCGAGTCATGCTTAATGAATAGATAAACGAAAAGGACTGAGATGACTTTAAAACGAACTATTTATCTTAGGCTAGTAAGTGGAAATGAAAATAATGAGTGATTTCATGAATGACTGCGTTTCTGGGATGTTATGGGAACACTGGACTTCAGTGAACAGAGAACTTAACATGAAGGCACATATTATTTCGTGAGGCAAGGTAGGCTGAAAGCATAGCAATTTAATTTTAAAATAAGGCGGAATGGAAATATTGATTAAGAAGGTGAAAAGGGCATGGGTGACATGGATCCTTTTCAATAGAAGAATGGACACTGCACATGAAATTTTCCCACAGGTAGAGCAATAAAATTGAATTCTACCTGATCTCACTCGAAAAATCTCACCAGAAATGAATATGAAATGAAACTATGGAACATAACAAAGAAATGGAGAGATCGATTAAGAAAGTGAAAAGGGCATGGGAAACATGAATCCTTTTCAACAGAAAAATGAAACACTGCACATGAAATTTTCCCATAGGTAGAGCAATAGAATTGAATTCTACCTGATCTCACTCGAAAAATTTCACCAAAAATGAATATGAAATGAACTATGAAACATAACAAGATACATATGAAACATAAGAGGCACATTTGCTACACTCACAACCACATGAATCTCATGAATCATAGCTGCTACCTTTCATTAATTATCTGTAAAAATATACAATGCAGAAACAAAGTTTCTTTCCCACAGTCTCCCAGAAGTTACAAGCCAACCAACCAACTTCCCTTTACAAATGGTTTGCATACAATATATAGAATGTGCTATGAAGAGATAGAACGGCCAAGGGTAACCAAATGAAGGTGGAGAGCCAACAATCAGCTACAGGTGTAGTATCACAAACATGAAAAATGGCTTGGGTAACCCTTGCCTTCCTTTGCCACTTGTATAACTAACCATATGGAGTGAAGATATTTATAAAATCGTCGCGCTCCTCCTCCTCCTATGCATCACGATCTTTTCCAGGTGACTTTTGGAGGCCTTCCTGATGTCCAAATTGAGAACGGGATAGCGTGTTGGAAAGCCTATCCTGTCTACTTTCCAACCCCACCGGAATTTTTTGATTTGGAGTTCATTTTCCCTATCAAAAATCAAATCTACCAAGACTGGTCAAACTGTGCCAGATGAGGCTGCCTCAAGGCAGAGTGCTGTTGCCGGCAACTTGTTGCCGAAAACTTTTGAATATCTTTCTCAACCCCAAATTGAGCTTAATATATCTCATTGGAAATCTCTTTGTGTCTAATTTCTAATAAAACTATAATTTTTCGATTTGGAGTTAATTTTATCTGTCAAAAATCAAATTTCCCAAGACTGGTCGAACTGTGCCAAATGAGGCTGCCTAAAGGCAAAGCGCTATTACAGTCAACTTTTGAATTCCTTCCTTAACTCCAAATTGAGCTCATGATATCTCATTGAAAATATGTTTGTCTCTAGTTATCATTTGAATCATCAAGCAAGTCATTTTGCCAACTGAGCGAGGAGAAAACTTGATTTTCTCGAGGTTGCTCCAGAGTTGCATCAATTCTCCCAAGGCAATTGTATTCTTTACATTTCTTCAGCACCATGACACCTGTGTAAAAAGTGAAGGAGGTGTTTCTTCCTTGGTTTGTTGGCGACAAAAACCTCTCTCATTTTTTCCAAATTCATCTTTGATTACTCAGAAACATCATTTGAGTGAAACATATCCCGATGTGTGGGACAAGGGATTTGCCGAAATGAAGCGAAATGAAGGGGATAGGGAGCTTCTAAATTCTTGGGGAAATTTTTAGAAGTATGGATGGATGTTAGGAGGTAGGGAAAAGTGGAATCTCAAAAATTGAGTGAGGGGAAGGGGTCCAAAAAGGCAAAACACAAGCCCAACCATAGAAAATTGCCTAGTTGTAGCAAGAAACTAGGGTTTATGCGAAAATGAGGAATTTGGGGGATCTCAGTGATGGGAAGTGTTTGATAAGGTATTTTAGGGATAGGGGAAGGTGTATGAACATCAGGATACAAGTTTTTCTAATGATTTGACCATCCAAGAGAAATTAGCTTTCAAAACCCTAGGAGAGGGAAATGAACCTTGCCATAGGCGCAACTGAAACATGAACAAGGTGTGAAATGACCCAATGGAACTTGACATGATGATGACAACCCTCTGAATGATGGTAGACTCAGCGGAATGGTGACATGGAACATCATTTGGACAACTTTAACAAGGGTAAAATCAAACCCCAGACCTAATGCCTAGTGACCAAATTTTACTTGAGGACTCGCTGAAATGATAAAATTTGACCTTGACATCTTAAAATCACTTGTGTAAGAGCATGTTTGATCACTGGAAGAAGGCTGCAAAGACTGACTCTAACAAGAACTATTTTAAGTCTAGTAGCAGCTGAAGATTTGCATATTAAGCAGTTAGATGTAAAGAAAACCTTTCTCCATGGGGATTTGGAGGAAGAGATATATATGTAGTAGCCACAAGGATATGAGGTAAAAGGGAAGGAGAAACTAGTGTACAAGTTGAAGAAGAGCTTGTATGGCTTAAAACAGGCTCCAAGGTAGCGGTATCTAAAATTTGATAGGTTTATGTCTGAACAAGGTTATACTAGGTGTCACTGTGATCATTGTGTTTATCTCAAAAGGAAAATTATGGCAGCTATATTATATTTTTATTGTATTTAGATGACATGCTCGTTGCAGGTTCTAACATGCAGGAAATAAATGTGCTCAAAAATAAATTGGCAAACTCATTTGCAATGAAGGATTTGGGTGCTGCAAAACAAATCCTTGGTATGAGAATAACTAGAGATAGGAAGAATCACAAATTAACATTGTCTCAAAGTGAGTACATAGAAAAGGTGTTGAAAAGGTTTAATATTCAGAATGCAAAACCAGTTAGTATACCTTTGGCCAGCCATTTCAAATTAATTAAGGAGGCATGTCCCAAGACTCAAGAAGAAATGGCTCATATGTCTAAAGTTCCATATGCATCAACAATTGGAAGCTTAATGTATGCAATGGTCTGCACAAGGTCTGATATTGCACATGCAGTGGTAGTTGTAAGCAGGTACATGAACAATCTAGGAAAAGAACATTGGATGGCGATGAAGTGGATTCTCAGGTATTTGAGAGGTACCACAAATCAAGCATTATGCTTTGTTGGTTCAAACATTACTCTACAGGGATATGTTGATGCAGATATGGCAGGTGATAGAGATAACAGGAGGAGCACAACAGGGTATGTGTTTATTGTAGGTGGAACAACTGTCAGTTGGGTCTCAAAACTACAAAGTGTTGTTTCACTGTCAACAACAGAAGTAGAGTATGTTGCTGCTACAGAGGCTAGTAAAGAAATGATTTGGTTACAAAGGTTTTTGGATGAATTGGGTCAGAAGCAGGAGTTGGGAAGGTTATACAGTGACAGCCAGAGTGCCATACATATTTCAAATAACTCTACATTTCATACCAAGACTAAAAATATACAACTAAAGTACCATTTCATATGGTCAGCATTGGAAGATGGACAGTTGAAGCTGGAAAAGATACATACTAGCCAGAATCTTGCAGATATGTTAACAAAAGTTGTAACCAAGGATAAATTGATAATCTGCTCAGTTTCAGTAGGTCTTCAAGTATTATGAACAAGATGAGAAACAACTAGGTCCAAAGTGGATTCATTATCTAGCAAATGAAGTAGTGGTGGAGTTGCTATAATCAGTCTCCAGGTGGGAGATTGTTGGGTGTGGAGCCTGATTATCTTTTGTATTCAAAGGTTTCAGCCGGATGTATACCCCAGGAAGACTGTACACCCCTCCATGCGGGGGGGACTTTTCCCCCTCGCGGGGGTCTAAGGGGACTAATCCCCCCCGGATGGGGGGTCTGGGACCCAGTGGTCCCGCGGCGGGGATTCAGGGGCAGCACCCCCGAAGCTAAAAATAGACGTAAAATTGCCTTGTAAATTCCTAGTAATTTCTAGTCAATCTGGGCCGTTCATTAGGTGAAAGATCTGACAATAGAAGTTATGTTTAATTTAGTTTTTTTTTTCCCTAGAAGGTAACCCCTCACTATATATGAGTGAATTGTATTGTGTCTATGTAGATCTGTATTCTCTGAGTGAGGAAGAGAGAGGAGATTGAGAGCGAAGAGGTAGTTACAACGGATTTGTTGTAGGTTGTATCTCTTAAGTTTGTTGTATAATATAATAAAAGAAGGACTAGTTGTTTCTCCGTGGAGGTAGCCCAAACTGGGTGAGCCACGTATATCTGTGTCTCTCTTTTATGTGTTTTCTGTGTTTATATTTCTTCAATATTTATGTGTTACATTGCTCCGTAATATATAATTTTCTAACAACCAAAGTGCTTGGTCGCATGGGAAGCCGGGAAACCATAGGGAAAGTGCTAAGACGAAAGACAGGTCCCACGCTCCAAAACCGGCGGTATATCAGAGGCATCCTTGGGCGGTAAGTGAATTTGGTAGAAAACAAGCGATTCCATTCATCGCACGACAATTTTTCAGCAGATGAGAGAGAAAATTGCCTCTCATCGTACGCTAACGGTCAAGCAAGTCAACCACGTGAAATGAGCAAACACTGTGGGATATGGGGGCTCCAGATCTAATGGCGGAGATTACGCCTGATGGAGAAATAGATTTGATGGGGAAATTAAGCCATGGCACATAAAAGTTTGAAGTCTGATTTGACCACTGAGTTGGCGGATGAGTCATTCTACAGTGTAACTGAAACACCGAACCATTGAGGATGACCTGGCACAATTCGTAAGAGGACAAGTGGCCACTCCCTGTGGGACGTTAGCAATGACGCAGAGGTAGGGAACTCCAAGCGAACAACAGCAAGCGATCTGAAGGGGTGGAAGAGGAAACAAACAGTCAAGGATAGATTGGCTTTAAGCCATGAATAGACGAGAACAGAACAAGAAGACAGAGAGAGTGAGAGCGAAGAAAATACAGTGAAGCAAGAAGCAGAAAACAAAGAGTCGAGCTGACCTAAGGCAACATCGAGCAAATAGAAGCCTTCAGAGGTTCAAGCAATCCCTGTGAGGATCTGGAGGGAATTGAGTACCACAGTGGGCTCCTCCCATTAAAGACCAGAGAGGTCAATATTTGGTAAGGAAAGAGTTTGTGCACTCTAGTGGCTTGTGGAACCCAAGAACCACCCTACCAAGCATTATCTGTTTCAAGAGACTCAAATTGAGCTCCTCACTGTAAAAACTCTTCTTTAAAGACACAATAAAAGAAGGCCACCATTGAAACTTGGACTGGAGATGTAGCCCTATAAAATAGGGTGAACTCCTTATTAATTTGTTGTGTTCTTGTATTTTCTTACTATGTTCCCCTTACTGTTTT
Source organism: Pinus taeda (assembly GCA_000404065.3). Lineage (NCBI taxonomy): Eukaryota > Viridiplantae > Streptophyta > Pinopsida > Pinales > Pinaceae > Pinus > Pinus taeda. The sequence continues at coordinate 38,123 of APFE030012299.1, forward strand.
CCATTTTCCAATGTCTATGTATTTTTCAATCTGATCGATCTGTTGCCTAAAATAACATAGACACACACCAGCACATGGGTCTGTAGTACCTTCATTCATTAATTATTTAACTGAGATCACTCAAGAGTGATTTTCAGATCAAGTGGTATCAGAGCTCTAGGCTGTTAAGGTTAGACAAGCTTGTGTTGGTTTAGTTGTTGAATGCTAACTAGATCAAAGCTCAAATTAGGAGAAGGTGAGTTGGTCGAAAATAATCCTAAAATTGGGAGAGTCTATCCTCGAAATACAATATCAAAGGAAGGTTCTATGGGACCAAACCCTCAATTCATAGATAGTTTCCTAGCCATAAAGTCCATGGTAGAAAAAGTGTATAGGGACTTCAAAAAAATAAGGATGAAGATTCATCAGGCTCTAAACAAGACAAAGGAGAAGATGAGTCTCACTTCAATGACCACTCAAAAGGAAAAGGGAAAGAGGACAGCTTTCTCACACCTCCTAATAGCCCTGAACACAAAAAGAAAGCATCTTTGATCAAACTATATGTTAAATTTGATTTACCTATATATGATGGAGAGTTGAATGCAGAAAAGTTGGACAATTGGATTAGACAAATTGATATTTATTGCAGAGTGCAGAATATCGATTCAGACAAGAGCAAGATTCAGCTGGCAAGCCTACACCTTGGAGGCATTGCCTTAGTTTGGTGGGAAGGTAGGACCCAAGCTGACATGAAGAGACATGGTAAGATTATCTCTATCTGGAGTGAATTTGTTTCTGCAATAAAAAAAATAGTTCTATCCATTGGCCTACATGTAGCAAGCCATGATGAGTTGGCAAACTCTTCGACAGTTGAAAGGGAAAAGTGTGCAAGGGTACACTCAAGAATTTAGAAAGAGAGAATTGATTCTAGGAATCTCATTAGACTCACCTGAGCTTCTATTGAAGTACATTGGTGGTCTACACAGCTACATGAGGCACACTATCCTCATGTTTAATCCCACTAGTATAGATGAGGTATCTGTACAAGCTACTCATCTAGAAGCTACAAGAAAGAATGGAAGTCTAGAAGTTGGGGGATCATCCCAACCCACTACAAGCAAGAATAAGGAGAAAAGAAAGCAAAAATGGAAAGCAAGGAAGGCTAATACTGCACAGAAAAGCAAGGATTCATGCACTCACTGTAAAAAGGATGGGCATGATGATGAGCATTGTTGGATTCTGCATCCAGAGCTGACACCTAAGAAGTTCGAGGGCAAGAAGAAGAAGATTGTTGCAACTATTCAGAAAGATTTGGGGTCAGACTCAGGAGATGAAACAACCATTGCAGCCATAGGCATAAAAGGTAAGAATTCTGAAGCATCTACTAGTAATTATGCACAATCTTCTATTGATGAAGAAAATGAGAGAAAAAGACATAAGCTTTTCGATATTCGAGTTATTTCCAACCATCAAAATATTGATACTTTGTTTGATAGTGGATCACAAGTAAATTTAATTTCTAAAGAAATTGTAAAGAAGTTGGGATTAGTAACTACACCTCACAAAAAACCACACCCATTAGGATGGTTGAATTATAAAGCACAACTACAAGTGACTAGATAGTGCAAATTCAAGTTTTCTTTTGGGTCAGCATTTGTAGATGAGGTTGAGTTAGACATAATTCCTTTGGATATATGTGAAATTGTTTTAGGAAGTCCTTACTTGTATGACAAAAAAGCTATTTTCTATAGAGTTGAGAACAAGTATCTACTTGTTAAATATGCAATCGAATACTTTGTAAGAACTCATAAGCTCAAGAATAATTATACTCTCATAAACTCAGGGCAGATGAAACGAATGATAAATTCATGGAAAAAATTCTTATTGATGGATGTAAAGGAAAAACACCCTGATAAAACCAATGTATTTGAGGGATGTAATGCTAAACAGCAAGCTGATTTAGAAAAGGTTGTTTCAGGGTATGATATCTTGTTTCAGGAACCTAAAGGTCTACCACCCAAAAAGGAAATAGTGCATGATATTATTTTGCAACAAGATGCTCCATTGCCTAACATTGGAATGTATAGGTTGTCCACTTTAGAGAATGCTGAAATCAAGAAGCAGGTGCAGGAGTTTCTCAAGAAAGGGTTCATCGGAACTAGCACATCACCATGTGGGTCACCAATCGTTTTGGTGAGAAAGAAATATGTCTCGTGGAGAATGTGCATTGATTACTGAGCATTGAATAAGATAACAATCAAAAATTGTTATCCCCTGCCTCGCATAGATGATATGATCTTTTAGATCAATTGAAAGAAGCTGTTTATTTCTCCAAGCTAGACTTGCATAGTGGATACCATCAAGTCAGAGTTGCAGAACAAGATGCATGGAAGACTTCTTTCAACACAAAGAAGGGATTTTAGGAGTGGCCGGTTATGCCTTTTGGCTTAACTAATGCTCCTGCTATTTTCATGAGATTAATGAATGATGCACTCAGACTTTTTCTTGATGATTTTGTTATTGTGTTTCTAGATGACATTCTGATATTTAGCAAAACATGGGAGGAACACTTAAAGCATGTTAGGTAGACACTAGATGTTTTGAAAAGAGAAAAACTTTTGTGTTAAACTCTCAAAATGTGAATTTGGTAAAACATCTCTAAATTATTTGGGTCATATAGTAGGGGGTGGTGAATTGAAGATAGATCCCTCTAAGGTGGCAGTGATTGTAAACTGGCCTAAACCCAAATCTGCTACTGAAATTAGAAGCTTCTTAGGAGCAGCACAATATTGGAGAAAGTTCATTTCTAACTTTTCCTTAATTGCATCTCTCTTACATGCTTTAACAGGATTGAATAAGGTGTTTCAGTGGGGAGGCAAACAACAAAAATCCTTTGACACCTTGAAAGAAAAGATTAGTACAACACCTGTACTAGCACTGCCTGATCTTCAAAGACCATTTGAGATCCAAATAGATGCTAGTGACTATGCCATGGGAGCAGT
>APFE030012311.1:0-42443 GCA_000404065.3 Pinus taeda
GGTAAAGGACTGCACCAGTACAATTGTAAAAAGAAGTTTCTAATTAAAGAGAAGATAGAGACGAATTGCAGCAGGTGGGTTTCACCCACATTGGGTTTCCACCTTATATCTTGTGTTCTTTTGTGTGATTGTCTTATGCTCTGTTTTATTGTTTCTGGTTATTGGTTATTTGATACACAGATTAACAATCAACATCTGAAAGATAAAGTAAATTATAATTTTGCATAGTATATGCGGGTTTCCTTCTACATAGTTGCGGGTTTAATTATCTGAAGTAGCATATATCATTTGGATTTGAAAAAGGAATATTTGACTTGATAATATTGATTCACCCCCCCTCTCAGTATTATTTCCAACAATTGGTATCAAAGTAGGTCCTTCTAAAGAAGCTTGATCGCTTGAAGGAAGATCCATCATCATGAGCAACTACGAGAGAGAAGCATCGATCAGGCCACCGATTTTTGATGGGACAAAATTCATATATTGGAAGGTAAGAGTAACATCCTATCTTCAATCTCTTGGTACAGAAATCTGGGATATCATAGATACAGGGTATACTTTTCCATCAGCAACTCCTACAGATCCAGCTGAGAAGAAGAAATATGGAACAAATGCAAAGGCAGTCAATACTCTATTAGGATGTTTATCTCAATCCGAATTTGTCAAGGTTATGCAGTATAAATCTGCAAAAGAAATATGGGACAAGATTGTACTGAGTTATGAAGGAGATGATTAGGTAAAACGAGCAAAACTTCAAACCCTTAGAATTCAGTATGAAAATCTCAGAATGCATAATGATGAAAGTGTGGCTAACTATTTCCTTCGTGTAGATGAGATTGTTAACTGTATGAAAAACTTGGGTGAAGAAATAAAAGAGGTTGTTGTGGTTGAAAAAGTTATAAGATCTTTTTCCCCTAGATTTGAATCTAAGGTTTCTGCAATAGAAGAAAAAGAGAATCTATGAAATCTTACCATGTCACGGCTGCAAGGAATTTTGACTGCTTATGAAATGAGGAAAGGAGGACCATCAGATAGGAAAGAAGCTGCTTTCAAGGCTTCAAGCAAAGGAGATTACTATGAGTCAGGTCACGTATCAGAAGAAGAGGAAGAATCAAATTTTGTCAAGAACCTTCAATGGGGTACTGGAAGATTCCGAGGCAAGTTACCTTTCAAATGCTTTGCTTGTGGAAGAGTCCTCATAAGGATAAGTTTGACAAGGGGAAAGAATCTGTTAGATGGAACAAGAAACAGAATGCAAACAAGAAAAGCTATTACACTCATGAAGATAGTGATGGACTTTCAAATAGTGATGAAGATGTACGAGGTAATAATTATAAACTTTTAATGGCTTTTGAAGATGATGATTACATGGATGCTATAGATGTGGATGGCTTTTATGAAGAGATTTCTAGACTCAAAACATGTTTAGAAGAAAACAATATGATCATTGATACTCTGCAATTCCAACTTGATGAAAAAGAAAAATTTCTTGAGAAGTTAGAATGTGAAATTGTTGGCCTTAGAAAAGAAATTGAGAAAACAAAGGCTCTTAATCTTAAATTTGTTAAAGGATCTAAAACTGTGGATGAGATTATCAATGTACAACATTCTCCTCTAATCAAGACTGGTCTAGGGTATAATGGAGAAGCATCTCAAGCATCCACTTCAAAGAGTTATCTCGATGCAGCAAGGAGAAATGAGCACAAGCCCAATGGAGATCACCAGGTAAAACAGGGACGAATTACATCAAAGATAAACAAAGACTACCAGGTAAATCAGGGGCAATCCACCTTAAGGATGAACAAAAGCTACAACCAGCTACAAGTAAAATCTTCTCAATTTGCCTCAAGAATGGATGACAATAGAAACTACAATCATTTGGTAGGTAGATTTGATAATCGAAGGAGTTTCTTCAATGGCAATGTTTCTCTTGCCATAACTTTGGCCACAAAGCAACTCAATGTGTTTCCTATAAGACAATCATGACTAGAGAAGCTCAAAAATAAAGAAGTATGACTGGAATCACAAAAAGGACCTATAACAACTTTTCCACCTTTGAAAATGAAATTGAATGTTCTATTTGTAATAAATTTGGTCATGAAGATTCTGAATGCAGGAGCATGTTTTGGAAGACAACTCAGAAGGAACAAACCTCAAGTGCCAGAACATGGAGAATGAAGGAACCGCAACCAGAAAGATGTGGGATAGCTTTATATGCAGAAGGTCAAGAGAATCAATGGTACATTGATAGTGGATGTTCAAAGCATATGACAGGTGATAAAGAAAAAATTGAATCATATAGCGTTTTAGAAAAGGGAAAGAAAGTATATTTTGGAAATGATACCCCTGCAGTCATAAAAGGAAAAGGCACTACTCAATTGAAAGAAAAGGTCAAAGCTGGAAATTTTTTGTATGTTGATGGCTTGAAGCATAATCTATTGAGTGTCAGTCAGATGTGCGATAATGGAACCGAGGTAATATTTTGATCAGATGGGTGTAGTGTTTGTGATCTTGATACAGGAAGAACAGTGATCAAAGGCAGACGAACTCCAAATAATTTATACATATTTGAAGAAGGACAACAACAATTTTATTTGAGCAAGGATGATGAACACTGGTTATGGCACCGGAGATTGGGGCATCTAAGCTTCTCACAAATAAGGAAAGCATGCAAGTACCAGGCGGTACGTGGTCTTCCAGATATCAAAATTCGGGACAACACTATATGCAAATCATGTCAGTTTGGTAAACAAACGAGAACTAACTTCCCTGAGAAGGAAGGATCAGCTAGCAGGCCTCTTGAGCTAGTCCATACAGATGTATGCGGTCCATTTAGGACAAGGTCACCTCGAGGAGAAGAATACTTTATATTATTCAGTGACGGCTTCTCCAGGATGGTTTGGTTAGGACTTATGAAGCACAAAGACGAAGCATTCGAAAAATTCAAATCTTTCAAAGCCTTGGATGAAAATGAATCAGATCCTAAAATTAAGTGCCTCAGGTCTGACAGAGGTGGGGATTTTACCTCAAATGATTTTTTCGATTTCTGTGAAGAACATGGAATAAGAAGGGAATTCTCTACAGCCAGGACTCCTCAGCAAAATGGAGTAGTGGAAAGGATGAACAGAACGGTTCAACAAATGGCTCGTGCTATGGTTGATGAGTCTGGAACTCCCCCAACCTTCTGGGGTGAAGCTGCATTTGCTGTGGTTTTTATTCTCAACAAAACAAATGTCTGAGTGAACAACACTCAAACTCCTCATGAGCTCTGGTATGGTGAGACTCCTTCGGTAAAGCATTTCAAAATTTTTGGAAGCAAATGCTATATTAAGAATAATGATGAACAACTTGGCAAACTTGAACCTAGAGCAGATGAAAGCATTCTCCTTTGTTATTCTCCCCATAGCAAAGCATATAAGTGCTACAATAAAAGACTTGGAAGAATTGTTGACAACATTGATGTAGTGGTTGATGAAAAAGGATACATTCCTAGGTGTTATCACTCAGGTTGTCCCTAGTGCTCCTAAATAGGGATACGGCCGAGGTAACCACAAACCAATCTTTGGATTACAGGTCCTAGCCCACCTATAATCGGAGAGGGCTCTCTCCTTATGATTCAACCTTAGTTGATGATTTTAGGCTAGCTTTCTGACTTCAAAGGAGTGTTGATTGTGGTTGGAAGGAAGGTAGGATTCTCGAGCAAAGAGGCAAGGTAAGGTGTAATAAGTTTCGAACCATTGGGCATGGAGTCACAGATTGAGGCTTGCGAGCGTTTTCTTGGTCACAGGGGGATACGGAGCGGGATAACCACACAGGATACAATTTTCTGACTGCTGAAAGTACGGAGTGGACATCAGGGATGAAAGGCAAAGGAGAATCATTTCATCATGCTGACAAAGAGGGGAAATGGATGAATGGGATCTAGGAGCAGTTAAGAATTCCTAAACATGCACTCATATGTGAAAGAAACAACGTAAACAAGATCATTTAAGAATACATGCTCATAACTATTTCTGAAGAAAACAATGAGAAATGCAGAAATTGAACTTAAGGTGTAATGAAACAAATCTTAAGCTATTCTTTTTTCCTGCAATTTAGAAGGCGGTATGGTGGCAAAAAACATAAAATTAAACAGAGGAGAGGAACACTTATTGGATCATGTAGAAGCACAGGAATTCCGTGATCATTCCTTGGCCAAGAGAAAACATCAAGTAGTTTCACAATCCATGCTTTCAGCAATCTTTAGTTATGGAAATTATGACAGTTACAGTACGAGTCTCTGCTCGGAGAAAATACTGGAAAGAAGCCTGACCAACAACTACTACCAACCAACCAACCCCTCACAACATTGCTCAGGGTGGTATTTATAAGCAAAATATCGGAAAGACATCATTACAAGTGACCTCAACAGGCCTGCTTAGAGGACTCTTCAAAAATATAAGCATTGCTGGAATTAAATGCAAGTAAATATTTTTTGGCTGCGCTGGGGGCAGCTGGATCGGAACAGGTGACGAGGTGGCCCTCAGGGGCCAGATGCGGTGCTGCTGGAATGATTGTGCTTTGGGAACTGCAGTTCGGCTCTGGTGTGAATTAAATGTGCAATAATTACGATTTGAGAGCTTCAAGTAGTTTCGCCCTCTTTCTATGAATCTGTTGGAAGATATTAAATTTTCTCCTGCTTCAAGCCGCTGCTCAAGATATTCGCTGATACTCTTTGCCGCTACATTGATGGCTTCTGCCGTTGACTGATACTCTTTGACACGCTTGATGCCTGATGATTTGATCTGATACACTTTAAACTCTGTGATTGATCTGCTATTGTCTTTAAACCAGATCCTTTTGGCACGATCGGGCGATTTTCGGGCTTTTTTCGGCACGCAATGGGCTAAGAAATCAGAAGATTCCCCGAAGATTCCTCGAAATGGCCTATTTCTCGTAGCGATGCGCGATTAGCGCGAAGCGCTAATCGCGCATCGAAAACTGCCTCTGTTTCTTGTTCTGGAGCTCCGAAGTGCGATTTTTTTTCCTGCGCGAAGTTTCGGCTTTTTGGCTGCTGACGTCAGCATGACGTCGGCTGTACGGCGGATGACGTCAGCTGTGGTGGGTCCCTGGTACAGAGCGACATGGTGAGGTGCTGATACTGGAGGTAATGTGATGAAGAAACTTCGATGCGATCGCAATGTCGCATCGGTGGGGAACGGAGGGCGCTTGAGTTGGACACTCGGTGCTTGCGACCGCCGACCGCTGATATCGCAATATGGCGTCGGGCGGAGACGGATGGGTGGTGACCTACATGGAGATGAAAGTGCGATGTTGTGATGCGATTTGGCTTTAAGGTTCTATAGAGTGTAAGTTTTGGGAGGAAAAGCAAGTAAGTGGGTGTGAAGGGAATTTGAGGTTTCGGAAGGGGTCCGATTACCTCAGAGGGATTTTATACTTTGGAAGGAGTCCATTGTATATGGGAGGTGGTTTTGGAGGTCAAGGGTTCTTGCTGAGTTTCAGATAAACTGAGCAATTCCCAGGAGTACTTATGGTTATTTTTCAACCAGGGGGAGGGATATTACGTAGGGGGATTTTACTTAATATTAATAAGTAGATGGGGAGAATAGGGAGCTAAATAATAATGTTAGTGGTTAATATGGAGGTGGTAAGAAAGTGCTAAGTTAGGAGAGCTTAGGCTGTTACAAGTGGGTAGGACCATACTCAAGAGAAAATATGGAACAACTCTGAGTAAAGCAGATCTTTACTCAAGCCAGTGTTATGAAGATGATGGAACTTAAGAGGTATCAAGCAGATCTTGACCTCTTTTGGTGAAGTTAGTTAATGATTGGGGAAAATAGAGAAGGGGAGTCAATTATACCTTTTTTGAGCTTCTTGCATACAAATTCTTGTTGATTGTGTCCTGAGTGATATGACACCTGAAAACCTGGAACTGGTCAGCAATTTAGGATTCAACCACCTCAGAACTACCTACCCCGCCTACTTACCTAGCATTTTTTCTTCTTTTGTTTGGGGGTGCACTTAGACTTGCAAACCCATCATTCACTTTTATTTTGATGCTTTCCTATCTACATACTACCCTTATTTCTTCCAGAGCCCAGATTAAGTTGTCGGGCTCCTCTGCTTCTCTACCTGTCTAAGAATATGCCAAGATTAAACTGTTTGGACAGATTTGCAATCTCTATATTCTAAAACAGGAAATTTAAACCTAGGGAGGCCAAGATTAAACTGTTTGGACCTCCCTTTAACTGAAAAATGGCGATACTAGGAAAACATTACAAAATTTGGAAGGCAGTGGAATGAACTTGAAGTAGCCTTCTTCACTTGGAGATTGTTAAGCAAATATGGAGCATTGCAGCAAGCAAAGTACGACATATTTGGCCTGTGAAATGCCAATCATGAAAAATGAATAACCTGCTGCAGCAGGAAGCTAATAGTGGCTCCACTCGGGGATGGCTTCTCCTTGTGAGAAGTCAATAACAGCAGGTCAGAATGCCTTGGTTTTTAGTATTTTGCTGTCTTCTGCAAAACTGTAAAGCGCCGCTTGCTTTCTTCCGCGTGCTTTCAGTATTATAAACTCTAAAAAAGACAAAAACTGATATATACAAATATGTACAAACCAACTACCATCTGCCTTTTCAAGCAGGAGGATCATTGTAGTGTTTCAACATTCGGCCATTGATCGGGCCCTCTTCTGTTGTGTTGTTATCAAGAGATTTGAGAAAGTAGGTGTTATTGCCTTGCACAGCGCTGATAACATATGGACCTTTCCACAAAAAATCAAATTTTGCATGTTTTCCCTTGTCTTCTCTTCTTTCATCCCATCTTAGAACTTTGCTGCCTGCCCAGAAATCCTCTGCTTTAGTTCTCTTATCGAACATTTTCTTGAGTTTTTCTTGTAGACCCTGAGCTCTATTGAAAACTTCTTCTCTGGTTTGTTGAAGGTGAATGGTCTGATTAATTCTTCTTTGCATGTCATTTGGTTCAGCCTGAAGTTCTTGCAACAGTTTGATAGTAGGTATGCCCAGATATGAAGGAAACCTAGCTTCCATGCCATATACAAGTTCATAGGGGCTCATCCCGATGGACTTTTTGGTGGACAGTCGGTCTGCCCATAGGGCATTGGTGAGATTTTTGTGCCAGTTCTTTTTGTTCTCTTCTAGCATCTTCTTTATGATATTGATGAGGCTCTTATTGGAAGACTCGGCCAGGCCATTCCCTTGCGGGTAGTAGGCTGTGGAGTGACCTAAGGTAATGTGGTATTTGTGGCAAAAGTTAATGATTTTCTTAGATTTGAAAGAAGCAGCGTTGTCAGTAAAGATTTTCTCCGGGCAGCCAAATCTAGACAGGATGTTGCTTTCAAGGAATTGGATAATGGTGGAGTCATTGGCTTGCCTACACGGGATGGCTTCAATCCATTTGGTGAAATAGTCGGTGGCTATTAAAATCCATTTGTGCTGGCCTGAGGAGGAGGGATGAATTTCTCCAACGAAGTCAAGACCCCATTGTTGAAAAGGTTTCTCGATTGAAATGGGCTTTAGGGGCAGAGGCAATAGCTTTCTTTTTCCTTCAAAGATTTGGCATTTGTGGCATGAGGCAGTAAATCTTTTCACATCTGCAAACAAAGAAGGCCTGTAATAACCAGCTCGTAAGATCTTGTCCACCGTAGATTTCCAATATAAGTGTCCTCCGCAGTCACCTGCATGAAATTCTCTCATGACGCTGTTAGTTTCATCTATAGTTAAACATTTAAGAAAAATTCCTTCATAATTTTTCCAAAACAAAGCACCATCTATGACACAGAAGTTTGATGATTTCATTCTTAAAAATCTTTTCTTAGTTTTGGACAATCTTGGGGGAGCGCACAAGTTTAACAATACAAAGCAGATATCATAATACCAAGGGGACTGTGTGAAGGTATCACTGATCTGTGGAGTCGCCAGCTCCGCTTCATCGTCTAGCTAATTAATGTCTAGTGCTTGGAAGTTTGTTTCGGCCATCAGCTTGGCTAGCCCTTGTCCTTTTACGAGCTTGGTGGGCTTTATCTCAATGTCGTATTCAAGGATGCTAGCAATCCATTTGCCTCTTCTGCCTTCCAATCCTTGAGTTAGTATATCCTTTACAACAACATTAGGGACATATGCGATCACATGGGAGTAGAGGATGTAAATTCTGAAGTCTTTGATGGCTTTGACCAGGGCGTAGGCTTGCTTTTCCATGATCTGAAATTTTAGGGGTGCGTCTTCTCAAAGCTCGACTGAAGAAAGCTATTGGTTTCTCATTGCCCTGATCATCTTTCTGCAGAAGGACTGCGGCTATGGTATGTTCTGATGCGAAAGAAAAAATGATAGTCTCTGTCAAATTGAGGACTCGTGAGGACAGGTGTTTGAGTCAGGTCCGTTTTTATACTCTCGAAAGCTTGCTTGACCTCAAGGGACCATCTCACCTTGGCGTCCTTTTTTAGCATGTTGCTCAATAGCCTTATTTGCTCGGCTAAATTGGGGATAAATCTCCTCAGGAAGTTGATTTTCCCAAGGAATCCTTGTAATTCTTTCGTGTTTCTTGGGTAAGGGATTTGGAGGATAGCCTGAATTCTTTCTGGGTCGATTCTGATCCCATCTTTTGATATTATATGCCCTAGTAGCCTGCCTTCCTCTAGGGAAAACAGGGACTTCTTTGGGTTCAAGGAAATGTCGTATTTCCTACATGTGATGAAAATTTGCCTAAGGTTCTTAAGGTGTTGTAGGTCAGATTTGGAAAATGGGGTCAGGTCATCCAAGTAAACCACAAGGAAATCGTGTATCTCCTTAGCGAACGCAATATCCATTGCCCTCTGAAAGGTGGCGCCGACGTTTTTCAGCCCAAAAGGCATTTTAACATACTTGAACGTTCCCCAGGGTGTGGTAAAAGCTATTTTGTCCTGATCATCTGGGTGAACAAGGATTTGGTTAATCTGAGAATCCATCTAGTAGAGAGATCCTAGAGGAACCACTACTCTTTGCAAGATGTGGTCCATTTTGGGTAACGGGTAGTGGTCTTTTAGAGAGACTTGGTTTAGATTTCTCAAGTCTACACACAGTCTTATCTCTCCTGTTTTCTTTCTGGTGGGAACTAAGTTAGATAACCACTTCGAGAATCTAATGGGTGCGATGATCCCTGCTTCAAACATTCTTTTCATTTCTTTTTCAATCATAGGGAGAAGCATGGGGTTGATTCTTCTGAGTTTTTGTTTGAACGGTTTCTGATTCGGTCTTAGGGGAATGGTATGCTGGATTACTAAAGTGTCATAGGACTTCAAGTCCTCATAACTCCAGGCAAATACATCTTGAAATTCTTTGAACAGATCCACATATTTTGGTTTTTGGTCAGGAGGCAGATTTTTAGAAAGTTTAATCATTCTGGGATGTTCTGTTGTTCCTATGTTGTATTCTTCTATGGCGGCATCCAAAGGTTCCATCTTTGGTTTTCTGGCCACATCGTTGTCATCGAACATGTCTTCCAATGGGGTAAGGTTAGCATGCAGAACATTTCCTTTTAGGTCAATAAACTCTTGTTTACTTCGGCTGCCTTAGGTGAACAAAATTGTTTCAGTTGCCCTATGTTTGTACTGTCAAAAATAGTTGGGCTAAGTATTTGTTTAGCCATGGTGGTTGTTAGGGTCAGGCGATTTTGTTCTGCTAACTGTTGTGATTCGGCTATAGCATCCATGTCAATGTTTGTGCTAGAGAATTCATCTTCCAGAGTCAAAAAGTTGTTAATCTGGGCATCATCTTGGAATACCTGCCAATTCTCGACATTGTTAGGAATTGACGGTCTGTGTTTTAATTCTGCGGTGTAGCGGTGACTTGGTCCAAAGGGAAGCCTACATGTGCTAGCGAAGGTAGCTAGGCTATGGGCATGAATATTATGATCTCGTGCAATTTTGGCCAACTCAAAATCACTGAAGGTGCTAAGCAATTCGCTGGCAGTGGCTCTGTATGCTCTCATTCTACTATCATTAGCGACGAAGTTGCCCTTTATCTGTTGTATGATGAGGTTCGAGTCACCCAGGATGGAAATTGTGGTATCTCCCAGGGTTTTGAGCAGCTTGAGGCCTAAGAGAAGGGCTTCATACTCCGCCATATTATTTGTACATCTAAAATTGAGTCTATAGGCATGGCCTTGTGCGTGATTCTCGTGAGTATTGTAAATCCACACTCCAGCCCCTGCTCCTAACTTGTTAACTGCACCATCAAATTCTAAATACCATGAGACTTCTCGTCCAAGGCGTGTATTGGGGATTCGCGTGGTGTGTGGAGCGGATGAGCTGGTGACTTCTGTTTCGGGATTTTCTTCTTGTCCTGTGCTAGTTGCCCTAGCTGTGGATACAATTTCATGCGAATTGGCAACTGATCTCTTATTGGCATTGGTTTCTTGCTCTAGGGATAACGGTTTCTCAGGAGTTGGAGGGCTTGTATTATCATTAAACAAAATAAAAGAATCCATATCAGAATGGATTGAGTATATTGGAAAATTTTGGGGTTTCTCCTCACTACTTACCACATACTTCATTAATGTCTCCCTATAAAGTCTGTTTGGTTGCCCAAAGACAGATATAGTGGCGTAAGAAAGGTCGAGTTGAAGGGATCCTTGCAATTTTTCTCCCCATGATCGGGATAGCAGCATGCCATACTTCGTGGGGATGTCAGCAACTACTAAGTCCATTAAGATTGTCTTATTGGGAAACTGGACTAGGGATACGCAGATATCTTGGATTAGGCCTAGACACTTGACCTGACTTGAATCAAATGAATACAGATCTTTATAGGGTCGGGTGACATCGAGATTCAACTTTTCCATTACAGCGTTGGGCATGAGGTTATGTGAGGCGCCTGAGTCAAACATAGCATTGTGCAGTATCTTATCGTGTATGTGCAGGCTAACATAGAAAGGTGGAACAGGTCCGTATTTTGTTTTTCCATCAACCTCTGGCCCGAACAGTAGTTCAGGGGTGTCATCTAGAATGTTTACATCATCCCTAACCTCCGGCAGTTGAAGTGATTTTTGAATTTGTTGTCTATATACGTCATGCTTAGCCAGTTCTCAGAGGGGAATGGAGATTTTAAGTTTTCCAATTTCTGTTTCTAGGCTGAATGGTTTTTCTATTGGGTTCCGGGTATTGACAGTGGTGAAATTTTCTTTTTCAGGCGTACTCTCTGTATTCTCTTTTGGAGCATCCGTATCATGGTGTCTGACCGTCTGTGGTATCTCCGTTTTGGGAAAATTTTCGGGAATGCTCTTTAGATCTTTTTCCAGATGGGGAGTGGGAAAGGGCTTCTCCATAGAACGATGTGTATCTGTTACATCTTCCATAGTAACTTGTTGAGAATTTGGGCCATGGCTGTCAGTTGTTTGACCGTTGGTGCTCTTCGCTTTAGCTTTGTTGGGCTGTTTTCTATCTTTTGCTTTTCTAGGCGGAAAAACATCGACAGTTCGTGTTCTTAGTTTCTATTGCTTATGAACTTCGTATATAGCAGTGTCATAACCTTGTTTAAAGTCAAAGGACTCGCCCGATTTGGTGCGGAATTGTTCTGAATTAAGGTATGGTCGGTTTTCTTCTGTGATGAAGGATTGCTGTTCGCTTTCTGAATCAACCAGGTTCATTAAGGTCCCTTCTGTGGGATCAGCGGATGTAGATGCCTCAGCATAGTTTTCTTGAAAAGGAGGTCTAATGCCGTGATCCTGACTGGCCCTTCCTACATTCAAGTTTTGGGTCCTTCTGAAATTTGGATTCCTCGCGGCATTGGGCTCTTGACTTTCCCACAAATTTTTCCTCTCCATGTTGTCTAATCTATCTCCCAGCCTGTTCATGGAACTGACGACTGCATCAAGCTTCTGCTCGAAAGATGAGGGTTCTTCTTTGAAAGTGGTTTTTCTCTCGGATCTGGTTATGTTTCTTTTAGCAATTAGGTTTGCTTCCACACTTACTGTGGCGTCTTGCATTTCTGCGAGGCTTTGAGGGGCTCTTTCCCTTAATTGATATGCCATTTCAGAATCAAAGCCATCCGGGAATTTGTATAAAGCAAGGTCCGGTGGAGGTCTTAAATTTGGTTGTATCGCGTTGTAAACATTGTTAAATCTGGCATAGTAATCCAGAACAGCTTCCCCGGGTCCTCTCTTGATAGACTCATATTCGGATAGTATGTGTAGGGGTTCCTTCTTTTTCTCCCATCTGTTAATGAAAGTTTGGTATAAGGCTTCCGGGTTTAGTATTGAATTAGGTGGAAGTGCCCTGAAGCAGGTTATGACATCACCAGTCATAATTTGAACAAAGATCTTCATTCTTACGCTATCATCATCTATCTGATAACTCTCGAAATAATCTTGCATTTTCTTTTTATGTTGTAGGGCGGTGCAAGAGGTTGTGCCATCGAAGTAAGTGATTTTTGATTGGTAATCCTGAGGCATTTCCCCGGGATTAGCAGGTAATTGTAATGGTGCATATCTAGCCATGATGACAGGGATGAGCGAAACACCTAAGGCGAGGGGGATTACGGGAATAACAGGGGAAGAAGGAGTAGTCGAAGTGGTAGGGATATGGGATAGAGGTGTGGTGGAACTACTTGGAGAAGGGGGTGATGAGCCAGGGGAGCTCGGGGTCGATCGGAATAGAACTTTGACAGGGGTTGGTACAACAATTGGCCGAACTGTTTCAGGACTAACAGGGGTCTGGCAATCTTTTTGTTTTTGTTTCCTGACGATCTTAGGAATTAAATTAGTATTTTCAACGATGGGCGGGTTATTTGGATCAGGATTTGATCATGTATTACATGTTTTTTTCTTAGGAGCCAGCTTCTAATATGGCTTTGAAAATCTTCTAATAAATATGCAATCACAGGTCGGCCGATCCTTTCACAAGACGGCTTCTTCCTCTGTAAGGCTGCAGACTGGTTTCATTGATTTATCTGAGGAGGTCCCCAGTGGAGTCGCCATTATGTTATCACTCAGGTCATCCCTAGGCTCCTAATACGGATACGGCTGAGGTAACCACAAACCAATCTTTTGATTGCAGGTTCTAGCCCACCTGCAATCGGAGAGGGCTCTCTCCTTTCGATTCAACCTTAGTTGATGATTTTAGGCTAGTTTTCTGACTTCAAGGGAGTGTTGATTGTGATTGGAAAGAAGGTAGGATTCTCGAACAGAGAGGCAAGGTAAGGAGTGATAAGTTTCGAACCATTGGGCATGGAGTCACAGATTGCGGCTTGCGAGCGTTTTCTTGGTCACAAGGGGATACGGAGCGGGATAGCCACACAGGATACAATTTTCTGACTGCTGAAAGTACGGAGTGGACATCAGGGATGAAAGGCAAAGGAGAATCATTTCATCATGCTGACAAAGAGGAGAAATGGATGAATGGGATCCCGGAGTAATTAAGAATTCCTAAGACATGCACTCATATGTGAAAGAAACAGCATAAACCAGATCATTTAAGAATACAAGCTCATAACTATTTCTGAAGAAAACATTGAAAAACGCAGAAATTGAACTTAAGGTGTAATGAAACAAATCTTAAGCTATTCTTTTTTCCTGCAATTTAGAAGGCGGTACGGTGGAAAAAAACATAAAATTAAACAGAGGAGAGGAACACTTATTGGATCATGTAGAAGCACATGAATTCCGTGATCATTCCTTGGCCAAGAGAAAACATCAAGTAGTTTCGCAATCGATGCTTTCAGCAATCTTTGATTATGGAAATTATGACAGTTACAGTGCGAGTCTCTGCTCGAAGAAAATGCTGGAAAGAAGACTGACCAACAACTACTACCAACCAACCAACCCCTCACAACATTTCTCAGGGTGGTATTTATAAGAAAAATATCGGAAAGACATCATTACAAGTGACCTCGACAGGTCTGCTTAGAGGAATCTTCAAAAATCTAAGTGTTGCTAGAATTAAATGCAAGCAAATCTTTTTTGGTTGCGCTGGGGGCAGCTGGATCGGAACAGGTGACGAGGTGGCCCTCGGGGGCCAGATGCGGTGCTGCTGGAATGATTGTGCTTCGGTAATTGCAGTTCGGCTCTGGTGTGAATTAAATGTGCAATAATTACGATTTGAGAGCTTCAAGTAGTTTCACCCTCTTTCTATGAATCTGCTAGAAGATATTAAATTTTCTCCTGCTTCGGGCCGTTGCTCAAGATATTCGCTGATACTCTTTGCTGCTACATTGATGGCTTCCGCCGTCGACTGATACTCTTTGACACGCTTGATGCTTGATGATTTGATCTGATACACTTTAAACTCTGTGATTGATCTGCTGCTGTGTTTAAACCGGATCCTTTTGGCACGATCAGGCGATTTTCGGGATTTTTCGACGCGCAATGGGCTAAGAAATCAGAAGATTCCCCGAAGATTCCTCGAAATGGCCTATTTCTCGTAGCGATGCGCGATTAGTGGTTCGCGCTAATCGCGCATCGAAAACTGCCTCTCTTTCTTGTTCTGGAGCTCCGAAGTGCGATTTTTTTTCCTACGCGAAGTTTCGGCTTTGTGGCTGCTGACGTGAGCATGACATCGGCTGTACGGTGGATGACATTAGCTGTGGTGGGTCCCTGGTACAGAGCGATGTGGTGAGGTGTTGATACTGGAGGTAATGCGATGAAGAAACTCCGATGCGATCGCAATGTCGCATCGGTGGGGAACGGAGGGCGCTTGAGTTGGACACTCGGCGCTTGCGACCGCTGACCACCGATATCGCAATATCGCGTTGGGCGGAGACGGATGGGTGGTGACCTACATGGAGATGGAAGTGCGATGTTGTGATGCGATCTGGATTTAAGGTTCTATAGAGTGTAATTTTTGGGAGGAAAAGCAAGTAAGTGGGTGTGAAGGGCATTTGAGGTTTCGGAAGGGGTCAGATTACCTCAGAGGGATTTTATACTTTGGAAGGAGTCCATTGTATCTGGGAGGTGGTTTTGGAGGTTAAGGGTTCTTGCTGAGTTTCAGATAAACTGAGCAATTCCCAAGAGTACTTATGGTTATTTTTCAACCAGGGGGAGGGATATTACGTAGGGGGATTTTACTTAATATTAATAAGGGGATGGGGAGAATAGGGAGCTAAATAATAATGTTAGTGGTTAATATGGAGGTGGTAAGAAAGCGCTAAGTTAGGAGAGCTTAGGCTGTTACAAGGGGGTAGGACCATACTCAAGAGAAAATATGGAACAACTTTCAGTAAAGCAGATCTTTACTCAAGCCAGCGTTATGAAGATGATGGAACTTAAGAGGTATCAAGCAGATCTTGACCTCTTTTGGGGAAGTTAGTTAATGATTGGGGAAAACAGAGAAGGGGAGTCAGTTATACCTCTTTTGAGATTCTTGCTGATTGTGTCCTGAGTGATATGACACCTGAAAACCTGGAACTGGTCAGCAATTTAGGATTCAACAACCTCAGAACTACCTACCCAGCCTACTTACCTAGCATTTTTCTTCTTTTGTTTGGGGGTGCACTTAGACTTGCAAACCCTTCATTCACTTTTCTTTTGATGCTTTCCTATCTACATACTACCCTTATTTCTTCCAGAGCCCAGATTAAGCTGTTGGGCTCCTCTGCTTCTCTACCTATCTAAGAATCTGCCAAAATTAAATTGTTTGGACAGGTTTGCAATCTCTATATTCTAAAACAGGAAATTTAAACCTAGGGAGACCAAGATTAAACTGTTTGGACCTCCCTTTAACTGAAAAATGGCGATACCGGGAAAACATTACAAAATTTGGAAGGCAATTGAATGAACTTGAAGTAGCCTTCTTCACTTGGAGACTGTTAATCAAATATGGAGCATTGCAGCAAGCAAAGTACGACATATTTGGCCTGTGAAATGCCAATCATGAAAAATGAATAACCTGCTGCAGCAGGAAGCTAACACTCTCCACAAGGTAGCTCGGAAATTAGCTCGGCAAAAACCATAAATTTCTTAGACTTAGCGGACAAGAACTGAAGATCAAATTCTTGTAAAATGACTATCCATCGATTATACTTGCCCCCAATCACCCACCTACTGAGGAAAAATTGAAATTGATTGACCGCTACTAATACAAAAGTTTTGCGTAGCAAGATATAATGGCGGAGCCGCTAGACAACATGGACAGCTGCCAAGGCTAACTTCTCAATAGGAGAATAGAAAAGTTCAAGACCTATCAGTCCTCAGCTCAAATAATAAATCACATGCTCTGTGAGAGAATTTTATTCCTGAATGAGAACCATACCAATGGTTGATTATGTTGCAGCGATATATAAAAGGAAGTCCCTACCATAATCCGGTAGACTCAAAAGCGGGGGAAAGACTAATGCCTTTTTCAAAGCATCAAACAACCGCTGCACAAAGTCGTCCCAAACAAATGAAACTCCTTTCCGTAGCAAACACATGAACCCTTTAATGATCTCGGCATAATTTATTCATACACATATCCAATGGTGTATCCAGTACCAGATCCTTTCGAAGTACCAGTAGCACCACCAATAGTATCAGCAGCATCAGTACCTAAGGCAAAGGCAGGGGCTATAAACTATCTTAAGAAATTAGCCTTCCCTTGAATACTTTGATGTTGCTGAATTGAGGACGGGGGAGGCAACTGAATTATTGCCTCTACCTTGAAGCGATCAACCCTAATCCCTTCATTTGACACAATGAACCCTAATAACTAACGGGATGTAACCGTGAAAACGCACTTATGGGGATTCAACCAAATCTTATAAAAACGACATCGCTCCGAAACCAATCGAAGATGACTAGGGTGATCAATTCTCTTTTGAGAACGAGCAGCGAGATCATCCAAGTATGCTTCAATGATATGTTTAATGTCATGGAAAGCATATGACATGGCCCACTGGAAAGTAGCTCCAGCATTTTTAAGACCGAAAGGAATATTTCTCTATGCAAAGGTACCTCAGGGACATATAAAAGATGTCTTATGTTGATCTTCAGGACAGATAGATATTTGATTATAACTAGAAAAACCGTCCATGAAGGAAAAAATCTCATTACCTGCACACTCGTCAATAATCTGATAACTGAATGGCATGGGGTAGTTATCTTTCAGACAGGCCTTTTTTAGTTCCCAAAAGTCGATGCATACTCAGATTGTTCCTTGATTTTTATCTACAGGGACTGGATTAGAAACCCAATTGGTAAGAGGAAGAGGGTATATAAAACCTTCCTTGAGAAGCTTCTCTACTTTAGCTTTAATGGCTACTGCTTTCCTAGGATTAACCGGTCGAAGCCTTTGACGAACCGATTTGGCATTTTCATATGTGTTGATCTCATGTTGAACTATAGAAGGATCAATGCCAAGCATTTCTTCATAAGACCAAACAAATACATCTTGAAATTCCTTGAAAATATCAGTGTAAGTTTGAATTTCTTTAGGGGAAAATTAGATTCCAAATAAAGAGATTCTCAATCATGTTAGGGTTCCTAGAGATGTTTACAGATATGATTTTTTAAATCACTGACATATTACCTTCGGCACGAAAGTGTGTTGTAGCCAAAGGATTTGATACCGTACAAACATCACTAGAAAAGAGCTTGGAGAACCTAGATTATACTTCCTGCAATGGAGGAAGAAAATATGAACGATGGTGTAAGTCTTCCCAAGGTCAATCTACACCCATCATTACTTTTAGGATTGCTTCTTCGAAAGGTAAGACCGTATCTAAGCAGTCCAAGGCGGAGATAGAATCAAGGGTCCAGGCCGGGGCCACATCACCATCTAGCTCCTCAGAAAAGGGAGTAGAGTGGTCGTCTGTAGAGTTAATGATAGATTTATATCTAAGCTCAGTTGCAGACATAGGGAATGCCATTCCATTGACTTGTCCTTCATCTAATGTGGTTGTAGGTGAAGGCAAGGTCCAAGGGTCTGAAAAATAATGAGTTTGGAAGAGCTATTTTCAAGGAGACTCCTTAGATGATGAAATGACATTGATTCTAGTGATAGGAGAGGGAAAATTAAAGGTACCCATCAATGAAGAATACATACCAACTCCTAGATTCTTAGTAGGTAGACAAGGGTTATCCACTAAAGGAACAGTAGAGTCAGAAGTTGCTTGAGGATCGACTGGACAATAATCCAATTGATCAACCTTAACGATTTTTCCTTCATGAGGAAAGTAGATGACACGAAACAGAGTCTAAACAACAGTGTCCATTACATATACCCAGTTCCTTCCTAAGAGGATATTATAGTCTAGGTTAGCATCAATGACTTCTACTTCAATATTGACGACCTTCCCCCCAACACATACAGGAAAGGTTGGGATAATCCCATGCGGCTTGTGAGAATGCCTATCAAATGCAGTCAGGAGGGTAGGTGAAGGAACAGCCGAAAGCGATCCAATGGCCTTCCAGCATGACATCGACATGATGCACGTGGAAGCTCCTTCATCAATAATGGTACAAAAAATGTTAATCTTCCGGTATGTAGACGTTATTTGAAAAGCCATATGATGAGGGAGTCGCTTTTTGACATTTAACATGTCAAACGTGAGCACTAAAGAGTTGGTTGGATCAACTTCCCTAGTTATCGATAGTAAAGCACTTCATTGAGCTAGACACGAGTGGAGAACCTCTAAAGTGGACATGGCACATGGACTCAGAGCTAGATCCTCAATAATGGAATAATTCTTGGTGGCCCTAGCATTAGGATTTATAGTTGCGCGTTTAGCGGAACCTTTCGGTATCCGTGGTATAGTCTCTGTAGGGGGTCGCTCAATATGAAGGTCGGTATTTCTGGGAGCAGCTTTATCCTTGGAAGTTTCGGCTTCACCGTAATCATGTGACCGAGTGGCCACACGGACATTAGAACCCATCATGGAAACATTTGATGATTTCTCCCCTTCCTAGCTGCCCCCTGCAGAGGTACCCGGATTTGAACTCGCACCATCAAGCAATTGCTACCCTTGGGGAAAAGGGTTGGTTAACACAGCTTGAGAACTAGAAGTCCCTTGCTGCCCTAACAAACATTGAGCATCTTGAATATTTGGGCAGAGATGAGTTAAATGGTTTCCACTGCACAACTTGCATGGAAACTTGAATTTATTTCTAGACTTATTTCTACCACCACTATCATTATTGCTGGATTTATTTGCGTCAGCCTTCCCATCCTGAATGTTTTTCTTACCTCATCCTTTCTTTTTCCCGTTGGAATTTTGATTTCCTTTGGGGTTATCAGATTGGACGGCATTAATCGAAGAGGGTTGGGAAGACGAAGGGTTAGACGATGTGACCTGGTTGTTGGGAGCAGTTTGCAAAGACAACTGCTGCAATTGCCTCAAAACGTTCACGACATTTGTGTCTACCGATCGAACGATACCATCTGCACGGGGACCTGGCTTCAACTTGGCTATATCAACCTTAGACCCAGGAGCATTTGGTAATATTTTTTGTAGGATCACAGACTGAGAGTAAATCAATTCTAATTGTTGGGCCCTAAAAATAGCTTGCTCCTCAAAATAGACTCTAGACATGGAGACATCCTTAGAGATTTCAGGTTGTAAAGATTTCAAAAACCATTCGAGACGGTATTCTGGAGTGATTTCAGCTTTAATGAGCCTCTTTCTCTATCTCCATTCCTAAATATGATCAGAAATGTGAGTTGTCGTATCTTGATGAAATTGGCTAGAAGTTCAGTTTTGGCATCATAACGGATGGGAAATTGGAAATGATTTAGGAAAATATTAGCTAAGTCAGCAAAAGATGTAAAGCTACCACCCAACAACTCTATCTACCACTTGGGTGCATTACTAGTCAAGGTGCGTTGATAAAATCTCCACCTAATCGAGTCATCAATAAGGGAGTTTGATGAGCACCACAAATGGAATGTGGTTACATGGTCGCCTGGGTCTTCACCGCCCTTCCCTTCAAATTTTGGAATGTCCGAAGGGAGTTTGGTTGGGACCAGAGGCCAGGCCGAGTTGTATTTGATTGGATCATTCGTTAATTTCATGAGATTTGGCAAGTTCAAAGTTGTCAGGAAAGGAAGCCTAGAAGGACCTTGGGGATTCCATCCGGACTGGGTGGAGCTCCCAAAGTTCTGAAAAGATTGGCCTGGATTTTGGAAGGCACCAGGCTACCCAAAGTAACCAACAGAACAGCTGAACCAAAAGGTAAGCCTTGTGATCCAGCGAAACTCAGAGTTTGACCAACTCCGGCCACAAAACCTCCATAACTGGCGAAGCTTCCTCCTAAAGTATTATAAGGAGTCGATAACCCCTGATAAGGATTCCAAGCAGAAGCTAAGGGAGGAATACTTGGAAATGAACTAACTGTGGAGTATGGCCCATTCCCTTGTTGGCCAAAAAAAGGATTCCTAGTTCCCATGCCACTAACCGCAGGGTTAGTCCAACCTTGAAACAGATTGCTACTTTGTTCTGTAGAAGAAAAGGCATAGATCCTACTGTCGGGTTGGAATGTGGTATATGACCACTTCCAAAGGGAAAACCATAAAATTAAGTCGATCCACCCATCATGGATGTGGAGGCACTAAATGGAACTGACAGAATACCCTGTGAATGGGTGCCAAATGGGACAAATCCAGAACTAAAAGCATTGGCTTGGGAATTTCCACTCGTAGAAGGAATGGAGGTAGACCCAACTAAGGATTTGCTAGCAAAAGATCCAAATAAAGAAGTAGAGGGGATGGAAATCATTCCTCCCCTTGTACGAATGTTGGAGTCTGCATAGTTGTAGCACTTGTAGTAGAAGCCATGCTTCGAGTAGTTGTCATCGATGGTAAGTGCGTAATGTGATCTGGACTTGATGGTCTATGCGTTGGAGTCCCAACATATTGTAATACTTCTGGATAGCTAAAAGGTAGGGGAGAATTCGGAGCCGCTAACGACTCTGAGAGTTCTTCTAACTCTATGTTATTCTCCATTTGGAAGAGAACTCGAGAAAGAATTGGAGTGTTCCTCTCTTGTTCTGTGGAAGTACCAGGCCTCTCTTGAACACTAATTCCCCCGAGAGGAGGATCAATCCCCAATGCGTCAGCTGCCACGAGATGAAACCCATTGGCAGTATTACCTCTACGCCTTCTAGGAGAAGGTTCTAAACTTGGTGGTGAAAGACCACGAATTCTTTGAGATCATCTAGGTGATCGATTAGCCACTTTGAATGTTTTATTAAGATCTAACTAAAGACTCAAAAAATTGAAAGCTAGGCTAATTAGGAGCACATAGAACACACTAAAAAGTCCCTAAAATATATCATCTAGTCAAACAAATTTCAAGTATTTCCACTCTGGGTGATGAGGATCGGCCACCAAAATACATGAAAGTGAAGTAAGGGACCTTCTAAATATATTCTGGGATAATGACAGCCCATTCCTATCAACGAAGGTAACAGAGGAAGTTACGTTGACCTCTTAACAATAGCCTGCGCCGGTGCAAGCCCCTAAGCTTCGCAAGGGTGCTCTCTAGTAGTACCGTTGAGAGTGATACAACATCGATCTCAGGTGCCACAGGATTCCCCTCTGCAGCCACCTGTGTAGATCCCTAGAAGTAGCAACTAAGGTTACCAACTTGCGGCAGAAGCTAGGTGGAACAGTCTTGAGGTAAGATCCGACAAGTAGGAGAGGGGGTATCTCTTTTCCCTGTCTTCAAAAACACTCATGCTTAACTCCGAAATCCGGAGCTTTCCTAGTCTCCCTAATGCTATTGGATTTTCACTCACTATTCAAATTCCTATGTTTGACAATTTAAATGGCCTTGGAGACTTTTCTCTCCACTCACTTAATCCAAGGCCCTAAAATATCCTAAAACTTGTTGGTGTGTCTAATTTTACAATTATAAAATGTTCTAGTATATTTTAATTAGCGCTTGTTTTTAAATGGGTTGTTCTTTAAGTCAAGGGGTAGGTGGAAATGAAACTGGTGGTGTTTTGACACAAAAGAAATTAATAAAAACCAAAGTATATGCAAATGCACTCGTTTTCTTTTTCGATGAAAGAAATTTCTACTAGGTTCAGAGGAACTTCAAAGAAAGTAACAATTGTTTTTTTCTTTTCTTTTACTCAAGCTTCACACTCAAAAAAATTAACGAAAACTATGGATGCCTAAAAAGATGCACAATTTTATCCTAATGTAATAAGTACATGCTAAAGCAAAACTCAAAACTACTCTTAAATCAAGAAATGAAAGTAACTTGTTTATCGATTTTAATTTTCCGCTTAAAATGTTTAGATAGAATATAAGTTGCTAATGTTAATTTCGTCCAAACACTAAAAGCAAGTTTGAAGAAAAACAAAAATGCACTTTCACTCAAAAAGGAAACTAAATCAAAACAAAGTTCAAGAAAGCAAAAACAAGTTTTCAAGAAATTTTCTTCAAAATCAAAACAAAAATGACTTTTCAAAAGTGCTCTCAACAAAGCCGAAACTTTGTGATCGAAGAATAGGCCACAAAACACTTTGTGAGTTTGCAACACGAAACAGGTGAGAACTCAACAAAAAATGTGTTTCAGAATGCTCTTAACAATCACAAAGCAGCAACAAGAGCTTGGAAAAAACCAAAAGGTTGAAAAGACAACTTTCCAAGAAAGTGTGAATCAACAACTTTCGGAAAGCAAGAAAAACAGATGGTCACAAAGATATAGTTTTGACATGCAAACCAAAAAAGTCACCAAAACAAGATTTGACATAAACATTGAGATCAACCTTTCTGCCCTGACAAAACAGAGCAGCCAAGACTCCTAACAAGAAATCTTGTGTGCTTAACAAAAACGATGATGCTTGCAATAAAACAAATAAGACCAACACTTTCCACAATTAGAGAGAATTTGAAATTAGATACTTGTTGTAAAACTAAAGACTGAAACAGAAAAATAACTGTTCAGGACTGAATTAGACTAGCAGACAGACCTTCAGAAACAAAAATATTTGAAAAATCTTGAAAATTATAAGATATACGTGACTGTGTTAGTGCACATCTGCGTGTATACGCGACTCAGCCTAAGGAAACATGCGTATACACAGGTTTACTTAAGGAAGCATGTGTATATACGCTTCTGTAAACTGAAAAACGAACGTATATAAAATATTTCAAAAAAAACAAAAAACAGTCTGAAGAAACTGATCAAACTTACAATTCAAGTTCCTATAGGAACAGACTACACAGTAACATCAAGCAAATAAACTGCTGAGCCCTGATTGGCTTGAACAAACCCAAACTTGGAACAAAAATATTGTTGTCCCCAGCGGAGTTGCCAATTGTGTTAAGGGATAAATTCCCCTAGGGTCTTTGGTTAATACCCTAGCAGATCAAAGGTTATCTACGTAGAGAAACATACATTCCATACAGCCATGATGCTAATATAAACAAATTGAACGAAATGAGGTGCACCTGGGGGTCCTTCGTTTGGGAAGACCCGGCTAGGGTCCAAAACCTCTTGGAGTTCCTTTTTCTTCTTCAACCTGCAAAACAATCAATTCAAGAAATCATAGTAGTATATGGACAAAACATCATAAAGAAATCAGATTCATAGTATATTGAAAGGTAGTTAGTTATGAAATTAGAACAACCATTCATATATGAACCATAACATGGATATCATAAACATGAAGAATATTTATATCAGGAACAAAGACAAGTGTTTCTTTTATTATAGATAAGTAAAGTACAGAAAGGAATAATTTCACCTGAATCATCCTTTCGTAGGCTCCAAGCAGAACCGTCCTCTGAATTCGTCCAGTATCAAGCCTTCAACAAACTCCTTCCATGACTTACTCCATGATATCTCAAGTAGTAGAAAGACATCATCACACAAAGAAACAAGGGTTTCCTGTAAATGGGGGAAGTGTAGGAGGCACAAGGATCTTCAGACCTAGTAAGGGAAAATCTCAGCAGAGTGATCTTTCTCTCTCTTCTCTCCTCCTTAGGCCTTCCCATTGAAGCCTTTTTATACTTCTCCCAAATTAGTTTTTTAGTTGGGAACTCGTTGGGAACAGTTGGGCCACAGGAACTAATAGGTAATCAATAGGTGAAACCCATGATCTCTGCCCAAAATTAAGGAGATTTAATTTTTTTTAAGTGTTTTAAGACATATACGCAGGTTGGGTATACACAGACCCGCGTACACGTGTTTAGCTTAGGGAAATGTCACGTATAGGGAATAAAACATTGTTTTTTAAATTTTGGACTAGGTATGGAAGGAGGGGTTGCCCTAGGCCATAAGTGCAGCATCACAAACATCAAGAGTGAATTTTGGAGCTATAACAATGAGAAGAAGTGATCTTTGTTGTTTCTTTTGTAAAGCTCTATAAGTTGACATTAAATGTTCAGTATATTGCTGGTTGGTACAAACTTGATTCAAAAGTTTATATTTGCATTAGCTTTGGAGGTATATGCAGGTTTGATTAATAGAAGTAGTGTATACATGTAGTTTTGGTTCATCCAAGTAGCATATATAGTTTGATGCATGGTTTCTGAGGTTATAACTAGTTTTCAATGATGATGTAGGTTTTTGGGTTCAGCATAGTTTTCTAGTGATAGTGATCTGATCATTTTACATTAACTACATGTTGGTTGATGCAGTTTGAGTTTCTAAATTTCCGATGGGTTATTGATGATTCAAGGTCTTCACATGTCTTGATATGTGCCAAGAGCATCCATTCTAAAAATTCATGAAACGTGCTCCCTGGTGGAATAGTGGAGTTTTCTGTAGGCTAGCACCTATGTACTAGTAAACATATTGGCTAGTACAAGAGCTAGGGGGTTGTAGCTCCCTTTCAGTAGAAGCTGGAGAATGAGAGAAGGTTGTAACCTTCTGCAGGTAGAAGCCCACATACTGGTATGGGTTTGCACTACTACAAGATTGTAAATAGATTTTCTTATTATTAAAAGAAGACAGAGAGGACAATAGAAGGTGGTTTTCACCCACATTGGGTTTCCAACTTAAATCTTTGTGTTCATGTGTGTTGCTTATGTGTGATGCTTTATTCTACTTTAACTACACTGTCAAATAAGTTATTGATGTACTGGTTTAAGATCAACACATGAAAAATTGTATAAATCACAAGCTCTCTGGATATACGGTGGTTTCTCTAATCACAAGTTGTGTGTACACGCTAGTTCACTTAATTGAAGTAGCGTATATAAATCTGGTTGAGAAATAAAATTATTGATCAGATAATACTGATTCACCCCCCTCTCAGTATTATTTCCAACAATTGGTATCAGAGTAGGTCTTTTAGAAGAAGCTTGATCACTTGAAGGAAGATCCATCAAGATGAATAATCATGCAAGTATGGGATCCATCAGACCGCCAATCTTCGATGGGAGAAACTTTGTTTATTGGAAAATAAGAACCACAGTCTATTTACAATCTCTTGGAGCAGATGTTTGGGAAATTGTGGAAGGGGGATAGAAATGCCCAACAACAATTCCTACAGACACAGCAAGTAAAAGGAAATATGAAACCAATGCGAAAGTTGTCAATACTTTATTGGGAAGTTTGTCACAATCAGATTTTTTCAAAGTAATGTAGCTCAAATCAGCCAAAGAGATATGGGACAAATCATTCAGGGCTATGAAGGAGACTCTCAGGTAAACCGTGCTAAGCTTCAAATTCCAAGAATTCAGTATGAAACTCTTAAGATGCATAGTGATGAGAGTATAGCTAGTTACTTCTTACATATAGATGAGGTTGTTAATTGTATGAAGAATCTGGGTGAAGAAATAAAGGAAGTTAACTTAGTTGAGAAGATTTTGAGATCCTTGTTTGCTAAATTTGAATCAAAATTGTCTTCCATAGAATAAAAAGAGGATCTGCAGAATATCACTATGACACAACTTCACAGAATCCTAACTGCTTTTGAGATGAGAAAAGGAGGTCCATCAGATATGAGAGAAGCCACATTTAAAGCTTCAGCAAAAGGAAAAGAAAAGGAAGAACATAATGAATCAAGACACATTTCAGATGAAGAAGATGAGATAAATTTTGGTAAGAAACTTAAACGGGGTTATGGATGGTTCAGAGGTAATCTACCTTTCAAATTCTTTGCTTATGGTAGAGTCGGTCATTATGCCGCCAAATGTCCTCATAAAGATAAATATGAAAAAGGAAAGAATATACAAAAGGGAATATGAAACAAGTTGTGAATAGGAGTTACTATACTCATGAAGATAGAGATGGTTTATCTAGTAGTGATGAAGATGAAACTGGTCAATATTACAAACTTCTCATGGCTTATGATAGTGATGATTTTTGGGATAGCTTAGAAGTGTTTAGTGATGATTTATCTAATAGTGATGATTATAGACTTCTCATGGCTTATGACAATGATGATTTTTGGGATTCTTTGGAAGAGGAAAACTTTCCTGAATAAATCTCTAAACTTAAAATCTGTTTAGAAGAAAAGAATATGATCATAGATACCTTGACATACCAACTTGCTGAAAAAGAAAAACACAATGAAAAACTAGAAGGTGAAATTGTGTGTCTAAGAAAATATCTTGAGAAAACAAAATCTCTCAATCCTATATTTGTAAAGGATCAGAAACTTTAAATGAAATTATCAAATTTCAGTGTTCTCCTCTGATAAAAAAAGGTCTTGGATATACTGAAGAAGCATCTCAATCACAAAAATCATCAACCTCCAACAAAAGCTATCTTGATGCAACAAAGACCTGTAAATAGTATGCCAATATTAAACAAAGGCATAAAGCTAATCACCAGGTAAATCATACTGAATTTTCTCCAAGGATGAATATTAATAGAATCCACAACCAACCTTAGGCAAATCATACTCAATTTGCTCCAAAGATGAATATAAACACAGACTACAATTAACAGGTAAATAGATTCGATAGCCACAAAAACGTCTTTAATGGGAAATGTTTTTGATGTCATAATTTTGGGCATAAAGCTGCTCAATGTGTTGCTTACAAAACCATCATGACTAGAGAAGCACGCGATCAAAGGAATGTAACAGGGATCAAGAGAATTTCCTATAATAATTTTTCTCCTCTTGAAAATGAAATAGAATGTTCAATTTGTAACAAATTTGGTCATGAATAATCTGAATGCAGGAGAAAATTTCGGCAAACACCTAAAAAGGAGAAAATGCCATTAAATCCCAAGATATGGAGAAGGAA
Organism: Pinus taeda; assembly: GCA_000404065.3. Taxonomy (NCBI): domain Eukaryota; kingdom Viridiplantae; phylum Streptophyta; class Pinopsida; order Pinales; family Pinaceae; genus Pinus; species Pinus taeda. The sequence continues at coordinate 27,119 of APFE030012311.1, forward strand.
AGAATCTCAAACAGAAATATGTGGTATATCCTTGTATGCAGAAGGACAGGAAAATCAGTGGTACATCGACAGTGGATGCTACAAACATATGACAGGTGACAAAGATAAACTTCACTCCTATAATGCCTTAGAAGAAGAAAAGAATGTCTCATTTGGAAATGACACTCTAACTATCGTAAAAGGTGAAGGTTATTTTTTCTTGAAATAAAAGTTTAAAGCTGGAAATGTTATGTATGTAGATGGTTTAAAGCATAACCTATTGACTCTCAGTGAAATGTGTGATCAAGGAAATGAATTGGTGTTTCGATCAAATGGATGTGTTTTTCGTGAGCTTGATACAGGAGAGAATGTGATCAAAGGTATAAGAACTATAAACAACTTATACATACTCAAAGGAGGACAACAACAATGCTATCTAAGAAAAAATGATGAAAAATGGCTGTGGCATAGAAGATTGGGAAATCTAAGCTTTTCTGAAATAAGGAAAGCATGCAGACTAAAGGTTGTTCGTGATCTTCCAGATATCAGCATCCTAGAAAATAGAATATGCAAACCATGTCAAATTGGTAAGAAAACTAGAGTTCACTTCATAGAAAAACAAGGGTCAGCTAGTAAGCCTCTTGAACTTATCCATACTGATTTATGTGGACCAACAAGGAAAAAGTCACCTTGTAGAGAAGAATACTTTATTTTGTTCATTGATGATTTTTCCAGAATGTATTGGATAGGTCTTCTAAAGCATAAAGATGAAGCATTTGAAAAATTCCAAGCCTTCAAAGCTTTGGTTGAAAATGAATCATATCGAAAAAATCAAATGCCTCAGATCTGATCGAGGAGGGGAATTTATATCGATGAATTCTTTGACTTTTTTGAGAAACATGGCATAAAAAGGAAATTCTCCACCACACGAACTCAACAAAATGGTGTGGTAGAAAGGATGAATAGAACATTTCAACAAATGGCTCGAGCTATGCTAGATGAATCTGGAACTCCTACAACCTTCTAGGTGATGCTGCATTTGTTGCCGTGACTATTCTCAACAAAGCAAATGTTCAAGTAAATATCACTCAAACTCCACATGGACTTTGGTGTGGTAAGACTCCTACTGTAAAATATTTTAGAGCTTTTGGAAGCAAGTATTTTATCAAAAGGACTGATGAAAAACTTGGAAAGTTTGAACCTAGAGCAGATGAAGGGATTCTTCTTGGTTATTCTTCCAGAAGTAAAGGGTATAAATGTTATAGTAAAATACTTAGGAAAATTGTTGAAAGCATTGATGTTGTATTTGATGAAGCATGAAGAAATCCTTAAACATATAAAATCAACAGAAGATTATGACAATGAGGAAGATGGGGATTAATTTCCTGCATGAAATCAAAATTATATTGAAGAAGAAAGAAATGAAGCACCAAAAGAAGATATAATGGTAGAAGAAAAGACTTTGTCTAGGTATTTTCAGAAAAATCATCCAGAAACTCAAATTTTAGGAGAAAATGAGGTTGGTGTACAGACAAGAAGAAGTATTATAGTGACCAAAAGTTATCTAGCCATACTATCCTCCACCGAAGATCAAAATGTAAATGAAGAATGCAAAGATAAATGTTGGTTCAAGGCCATGGATGAAGAACTTGAGCAAATTGAAAAAAATGACACTTGGGAATTAGTTCCTAGACCTCATGATAAAAATATTATAGGAACTAAATGGATACTCAAGAACAAGCTGAATGAAAATGGAGAAGTCATTAGAAACAAGGTCAGACTTGTTTGTAAAGGGTACGATCGACAAGAACGTATAGATTTTGAAGAAACTTTTGCACCTGTTGTCCGACTTGAAGCCATAAGAATATTTCTTGCTCTTTCCATTTTTCAGAAATTCAAAGTATACCAAATGGATGTAAAATAAACCTTCCTTAATGGAGATTTAGAAGAAGAATTTTATATTGAATAACCAGAATGATTCATTCTTGGAAATGATGCAAAACTTGTATGTAGACTCAAAAAGGCTCTCTATGGTCTGAAACAGGCTCCAAGGGCTTGGTATTACCGCCTTGAAAAATATCTACACCAACAAGGTTTTACAAAAGGTTCTGAAGATAACAATTTATATACAAGTATTGAAAATGATAAATTGCTAATTATTATTGTTTATGTTGATGATATCATATGTGGTAGCAATGAAGAATCCATGAGTCATAATTTTTCTTCAGTAATGCAGCAAGAATTTGAAATGTCCTTGCTTGGTGAACTTATCTATTTTATTGGTCTAGAATTTCAACAAACTAAAGATGGTATTTTTCTTTCACAAACCAAATATCTCAAGCAGAGCATGAAAAAATACGGAATGGAAGATTCTAAACCTGTATGTCCTCCAATGGTAATAGGATGTAGTCTCAACTCAAACGATGAATCAACAGTAGTACATCAACCAATGTACAGATCCATGATTGGCAGTATAATTTATCTAACAGGTACCCAACCTGACATCATGTATGCAGTAGGAATAGTTGGAAGATTCCAACCAAATCCAAAGGAATGACATCTTCAAGCAGCCAAAATAATTTTCAAATATCTTCAAGGAACTCAGAACTTTGGACTATGGTATCCTAGAGATGAAAATCTTACTATTCATGCGCATATATAGATGTAGATTGGGCAGGAAGTGTTGATGATATAAAAAGCAGTAGTGGTGGTGCATTCTATATGGGTTCCAGGTTATTGTCTTGGTTTAGTAGGAAAAAAATTCCAATTGCTTTATGTACAAGTGAAGCAGAATATGTGGCTGTTGTATCCTGATGCACATAACTACCTTGGATGATGCAAACTTTGAAAGACATTTAGATCACATGTACTCCACCCATCTCCATTTTATGTGATAATAAAAGTGCCATCAGTATTTCAAAGAATCCAATCATGCACTCCAAGACCAAGAACATACCCATCAAGTACCATTTTCTACGAGAACAAGTGCTTGAACAAAAGGTCAAATTGGAGTATCTCCCCTCCAAAAAACAGGTTGTTGGTATATTCACTAAACCACTGGCTAGAGAAACATTTGAATATCTCAAACAAAAGCTGGGAGTAGTTGCTACATCATCCTACTGTTAAATCCAATTTTTCAGAGGAAGGTTATTATATGCGAGTTTCATGAAGTATAGTCGCATATACACACGAGTTTCTGTGGTTGAAGAAGCGTATATGTTTTTCTGACAGGAAAAACAGTGGTTCAAACTCTGATATGGGTGCTCTTTCTGATGTTGATGATTATAGTCTAACGATATGTTTTGTTCATTAATTTTTATCAGACTGACAAAGATGTCTTGATTAATGACTTTTTAACAATGTACAGGTAGTATAGGCTCAGGGGGAGCATTAGCCATCATAGACATTCTGCATTGTTGGCATTATGGATACTGAGTCCAACTATGGCTTTAGATATTTATACCATTTGTTGCTTAAGTCATGTAAAAGTCTAGGGTGTGATATGACTTGTCATACATTTGAATGAGTCGTATTTGACAAATGATGTAATTTGTATCGCCCATTTGCATGGGATGGATGATGTAATATTTATTGTATTTTTTTCATGTATAAACAATTGGTATATCCCCACTTGGCTGGGTGGATGAGTCAAATTTTCTATATCCCCACTTGGTTGGGAGATTGATGTATGTATGAGTCATTGGTGATAGGAAGGTCAAACTCACATAGGTGAGTTATAGAGTCATGCTATTCTTTTGGAAAATATTTTTGTAGACTCTATTTGTGCTTAGGGGGAGCATGGACGGTTTAGTGCATCACAACATCAGCAAATTTAGCATATGCCTAGGGGGAGCATGATCAATGTTTATATTCAGTTGTTCAGATATGAAAGCCTTCACTTTGGGCACCCCTTTTCCCTTGATATCAAAGAGGGAGAATATATTGGTCTACCCTTTGCCCTTGATGTCAAAGGGGGAGAGTATTTTGGTGTTGGATGTTATCTCTAACAGTTTCTACAACTTACAGCTATCAACACCAACATGGTTGCCATCATGTCCAAAGGGGGATATTGTTGGCATTATGATGTATGTGTTGTACTTGATGGAAACCCACTTGTAGCAGACCAACTCACTTGTATATGGTAACGAAATGAATCTATGTAACTAGATGAATCTACAGGAGAGATATCAGGTGTAACAAAATCCATGGCAGTTGTGTTTACAGATGTGACAAAATGTAGGCTAGTTCAAAGGAATCATTTTAGAAGTAATATGGAAAATTACAGTGTAACATGTATATTCAGAGGTAACAGGGCATTGGTATAGAAGAACAAGAAGATGGAACTAAGGTCTACTGATCAGAACAAAGAAGGTAAAGGAAAAGGTTGATGTAAAGTAGCTTAAGAAGTATACGCAGGTCCACACAGTCAAAACAATGTATACACGTTGGTCCACAGAACAAAAAGCATGTATACGTATACATGCACTTTCATGGAAGGAAAATAACGTATGGGATGGAAAATCAAGGTTTTGGTCCAAGGTACTGGTTCAAGGTATATGGCCCAACGTATTTGGTCTAAGGTATTTGGTGCAAGGTATTGGTCCTAAGTGGTTTTGGTCCAAGGTATTGAGAAAGGCCTAAAACTATATAAGGAGGAGAAGATCATTAGGCCAAGTGTGCAAGTAATGAATATCTTATGAAGAGTGAGATCAAAAGAAAATATGCATGTTATGGGTTTATGGCGCTTTTCTTGATCTGAACTAAGGATGAAACTTAGTGGTTGATGGGGATGAGATCCAATGATGGATCAGGATCATGAGACGTAAAATGAATTATTATTATATGGTTTGATCATGGATAGTCTAGATCTGAATGCTAACGCATGATTTACATTGTAAATGTTCTGATCTGGGTATGTCTCAAGTTCGGAGGTGTAGTGAAGTTATGAAGTAAGTATTTGTAGAGCTGTATGATGGTTCACTTTGGTTAAGGTGCGTATACATGCTGGTTCAGCTCTTCCAAGTAGCGTATGCAAAAGAAAAGCTTGATGTTCAAGGATGACTGATCTATTAGATTAGTGCTGCTATTTTACTACTATTTTTCAATGAAGTCCTCTTAGATCTGAATGTAAAACTGAATGAATAAGGAGTTTGATATTTGATAGATTGATTGTATAAGTCAGAAGATGTGATCTCTATTGTTGCCTGTGTAAAGCTCTGTAAGTTGAGAGTAGATGTTCAATATATTTCTGGTTGGTACAAAATTGATTCAAAATTTTATGTTTGGAGTAGCTTTGGAGGTATACATAGGTTTGATTAATGAAAGTTGCGTATACACGCAGTTTGGATTAAGCCAAGTAGTGTATACAGAACGATGCATGGTTTCTGAGGTTATAACTGGTTCTAAATGATGATGCAAGTTTCTGGGTTTAGCATAGTGTTCTGGTGATAGTGATCTAATTGTTTTAGATTAATTGCATGTTGGTTGTTGAAGTTTGAGTTTCTAAATTTCTGATGGGTTATGGATGAGTCAAGGTATTCATATGTCTTGATATGTGCTAGGAGCATCTAATCTGAAAATTCATGAAATGTGGTCCCTGGTGGAAGAGTGGACTTTTCTGTAGGCTGGCACTTACGTACTAGTAAACATAATGGCTAGTACAGGAGCTAGGGGGTTGTAGCTCCCTTCCAGTAGAATTTGGAGAACGAGAGAATGTTGTAACCTTCTGCAGGTAGAAGCCTATGTACTTGTATGAGTCTACACTAGTACAAGATTGTAAACATCTTTTATTATTATTAAAAGAAGATAGAGATGGAAAAAGCAGGTGGTTTCCACCCACATTGGGTTTCCACGTTAAATATTTTTGTTCATGTGTGTTTATTATGTGTGATGCTTTATTCTACTTTTACTACACTGTCTAATAAGTTACTGATGTATTGATCAACACATGATAAATTGTCTAAATCACAAGTTCTCTGAGTATACGCTGGTTTCTCTAATCACAAGTTGTGTGTACACACTAGTTCAGTTCACTGAAGCAGTGTATATAAATATGTTTGAGAAATAAAATTATTGATCAGATAACACTGATTCACCCCCCTCTTAGCGTTATTTCCAATAATTCATTTATGACATCTTGATATATTCTAAACATGAGGAAGATAATGTCGAGCATTTAGCGACATTGTTTACATTGCTAAGAGAGAATCAATTGTATGGCATACTTAGAAAATGTAGTTTTGTTCATATAAAGGTACACTACTTGGGGCATGTGGTTTCAAAGAAGGCATAACAGTGGATATAGAAAAGATAAGGTTCATCATTGAGTGGGAAAATCCTACATACGTGGATGAGGTAATATCATTTATGGGGATAGTAGGTTACTATAGGATGTTTATATGGAATTTATCTCACATTGCATATCCTATCACATGAATGTAAATGATAGGCAATAAATTTGAATGGATAGAGGAATGCACAACAAGTTTTGAGTAGTTAATGTAGTTGTTGACAAATGATCTAGTGTTAACAATTGTAGATCGAGAAAAGGAGTTTGAGGTATGTATGAATGATTGTAAGAGAGGACTTGGTGAAGTCCTAATGCAGGAGGGATAGGTAGTAAACATGGAAACTAAATCAGCCAAAGAAAAATTACTTGACACATGATCTTGAGTTGGTAGTGATCATCCATGATTTGAAGATGTGGAGACACTACCTTCTTGGTAGGAGGTTTATCTTGGTGAGCGATCATAGTTGATTGAGGTATCTATTTGACCAATCAAATCTGAATTCTAGACAAGCTAGATGGTTGGCCAAATTCAGTGAGTTTGACTTTGAGATTAGGAACAACAAGGGTACAGAGAACAAGGTTGTAGATGCCCTTAGCAGGTGGATACAAGTGAATCTTATAGAAACTATGAGTTTTTTTTTTTCTGCGTAAGACTATGCTAATTATATTACAAAAACTGAAAGTTTACATCCAAATTACAAAAGGCCGAGGCCTTGTATCTCCGTGGAGATTTCTCATGACCTTCTGTCAAAATGACCATTCCTTTCCTGCTTGCCAAACCGACCTAAAACCGACACAGTAGGCATTTCAGCCAACACATTGGACAATTGACACAGAGGACACGTAGACTGTCATAATCGACTCATAGTAAGATCGACACATAGACTTACAATGACACAGGGACTGATATGGACACATAGACACTCTGATATACAGACACATGGAAAGAGACAGAGAGAGGATGAACAGAGAACCGAGAGGGCGGAAAGACTGTATCGTTATTCTTCATCTGTCTCATACGGCTCGTCTTCCTTCGCGAACTGTTGTTCTTTCTTGTCTTCCGCCTTCGCTGGTTGAGTTCCTCCCTGGGCAGGTGGCATTGTCGAAGTTCCAGCTTCCTTTGTATGAGGAGGTGGCCGAAAATCCACCCTAGGCACCTCCATATCCACCCTGGGCATCGTGTGCCCTTCCCGTGGCCTGCGAAAGTCACTGCAGTGCTCAACAGTGACGGACATGATCAGCGTGTTGTTCTCCAGAGTGCAGGGTATGCGATATTTGATCGCAGGATGTTCCAAATGTCCACAGTCCAGGGGTTCTCCACTTCCTTGGCCAGTTTTCCGACTGATGGGTCGACACGAGCTGCTGCCAGGGATCTGAGGGATGTCAACATAGGAAGCGGGTGAAGTGGCTATCCTATGTGTTGTAGGACGGCCCCGCGAAGCGCCTCTGCCCCTCGAACCTCCTCTGCGCCCACCAGACATTCCGAATACTCTCACCTGAACCTCTGCTAAGATCCTGCACCTGGCCAGAGTGTGCTCTGTAACCCTCAGGAATTTCTCAGGTATCTGCGCATTATGCGGGTGAACAACACTCTTATGGAGCGCCATGATCCTCTGTCCTGGACGCGCATTGAATGGCGCCTGAACCCTGACTGCCTTCCCCCAGAATGTCCCTGTCTGCATCAATTCGCTTGAGGCCGAACGGTATTTCACCTCAGTCGAGCTCCTCTGCACATTAATTGTCCTGGCCTGGTGGTATGTGGTGGCTTGTCCGGGCTGACATCTGCCCATGTGACTCGCCACCCGCCAAGCACGCCACTCACGCCACGTGATCACCCGTATCCGGGGTATAGAAACTATGAGTTATTATGGGCATACTTACAAGATTAGATCTTATAGACATGAAAATAGGATAACTGATACATGGATCTTATGAAAATATTACAATAGGGTAAAAGCTATCACGATTTGGACTATCATGTCGCAACAAATAGTTTGGTCAAATTTAGGGATAAGATATGTATGCCAGATAGTAGTGAGCTCAAGAAGATTATCTTGAGAGAGTTTCATTTGAAACCATATTTAGGTCACCCAGCATATCAAAAGACATTGAGAACAATGAAGAAGTTTTATTATTGACCAAATTTGAAAAGGGGCATGGTAGAATTTGTGGCCATAAGTTTGGATTCTCAATAGGTGAAAGTAGAATGTAAGCATCTAGGTGGACTACTACAACTAATTATGATTCCAGAGTTTAAGTGAGAGGTCATATCCATGGAATTCATCACATGGTTTTTGAGGACATATAGACATCATGATTCCATCATGGTTGTGATGGATAGGTGGAAAATGGTAGCACACTTCATTCGAGTGAAGTCTACGTATTCAACTAGTGATCTAGCACATGTATTCATCAAAGATGTGGTCATATTGTATGGTGTTATGAAGAAGATTGTGTCAGACAGGGATGCTAAGTTCACTTCCATGTTTTGGATGGAGTTGTTTGTAGGGTTGGGGACATAGTTGGCCTTCAATACAACTTATCATCCATAGAAAAATGGATAGATAGAGAGGGTCAATAGGATATTAGAGGGCATGTTGCGGATGTATGTGATACATCAACAGAGGAGATGGGAAGAGTACCTTCCATTGGTTGATTTTTCTTATAAAAATGGGTATCAGGAGTCACTGAGCATGAGATTGTTTGAGGTACCATATGCATGGAGTTGTGATACTCCCATCTGTTGGATTGATCCAATGAAAATGGTATTAATAGGACCAGACATGTTGGCAGAGATGGAAACGGAAATTCTGGTTATTAAGAAGAATCCAAAGCTAGCATAGGACAAGTACAAGATTTATGCATATTGGAACAATTTATTTAAGGAGTTTTAAGTTGGTGAATAGGTGTACTTGCACATCAAGCCCAATAAAAATTCCTTTCATATTGGATTGTGTGCCAAGCTGGCACCTCGACTTTGTGGACCTTTCAAGATTCTTGACAGGGTTGGACCAATAGCCTATCAAATTATACTACATCCGCTAGTGAAAGTCCAAGATGTTTTCCATGTGACATTGCTTAAGAGTATGTTAAAGATGTTTATCATGTGATTGATTGGTTTGTATTGCAGGTGGAGCTACATGGAGAATTCTAGTTGGACCTTAGTTTATATTGCAAAGAAATATTCTCATGATCCTGAACTGAGAATTCAAGCTATTTAAAGTGCAGTGGAAGCACTTTGGGGCTGATGAAGCTACATGGAAGATGACGAACCAGATGCGGGGTATGTATCCTTCCCTATTCATTTTTTGACTGAATTTTTTTGGTATATGTTTTGGTGTGATGTTTTGCTATATGTACATATGTATATGGATCTAAATACTGCCATGAATTGTGTTATAAATCTCCAACAAGAAATATGGGTGTCATGTCATTATTGTTACTATGTTGTTATGTCTCATGTTGGTTTGATTCTAAGTAGGATGGTCATTGTAAATCATGCATCGAGCTAAGTTATAAAGCTCCAAGGGTAGTATCTCTTTCTTACAAATTTTTTTCTAGTTGTAGGTGTCATTTAACACTGAGGATGGTGTTCCCCCAAGGGGCGTAGTTTCGTCACAACCCTGGGGAAGATTCCATGAAAATAAAAGTTAATAAAGGAAAAATAATAACCATGGTTATGGGACACGTATTCTGAGATGAATGTTGGGAAAAACATCCTAGTGTGGGTGTTCATTTGGTTAGATGTGGCTAAGGAAATTGTGAAAAGAAAAGGCTTTGGAAAGGAATTTGGCATTAGTTGGAAATTTATTTATGAAAATAATGGATATCAGGAGAAAAGGAAGGTCAAAGTTGATAGGTTGCATGTGAGGAGGAAAATGAAGAAAAATAATAGAAAATTGAAGAAAAAAGAGGCATCATTAATAAAAAGGCTTATGAGGATTAGTTGGTACCTTTAGTTAGTTTCATTTTGGAGCTCTCCCTTTATTCTCTCTCTCTCACACTCTTGGACACTTAGAGTTTTCTTGGAGCACTTCATCTTTGGATCAAAGAAAGAAAAGAAGGGAAAGAGGAAGCAAAAGATGAAGCAAGGAAGTGTAGGATCAAGTATCTACGATGGGATTATTTGTAGGTATCGATATGCATGTATGATTTCCTTGCTAGATTTGGCATGCATGGTACATGAATGTGTGTATTTGGTTCTCTAGCTATCATTGGAATGGGTTTTTCCAAGTGTGACCATGTTCTTCAACATTTTCTTTCCATTTCTGAATAGCCATGTTGTGATATGGTTCTCATGTTTTGGTTGATCTAGATTGGCGGATGGATTTGCAACTGAGTTAGGTGGTCTCTGAAAAAAAGAAAACATGGCCTGCTAATCCATGAATCAGATTGTGGATTAGATTTAAGTGTTGACCCAGTAACCCTTGATGGGCCTAGGAATCATTGACATGTGAATTGAAGAATATATGGTGAATCATAGATGTTGGTTCCCTCTATTAGGCCTAGGAATCCTTAGTCGGTGAGTGGTAGGATATACAATAAAGCCAAGAGGGTGAAGCATTCATTAGACTTAGGGATCCCTGATCATTATATTGTGGGATGTATAGTGAAGCTTAAAGACTAGGGGACATGAAAATTCCTCACGGTGTAGGTGGAGAAATTTGGTGGCATCCATGCTTGTTTAGGGCCTAGTGATCTGGTGGGGATTGGGGTGAATCCTAGTTTTATTGATGAGGGTGAGGTGGTGTGGCCTCTAGAAGCTCTGGTTGATTTTGGTTATGAGTCTCGCATTCATAATTGGAATATGGCAGGGGTTTTATTGACTAAAAGAAATATTTGGTTCAACCATTGTATGGCCAGGTGGTTTGTGGAAGTCCCAGACATAGTTGGCTTTTGCATTAATTAATAATGATTTATTCTCCTTGGTATTTCATGTGTAATCTTACTATCTTATATGTGGATTATATGGCTATCATATCCTTGTTATTTTTGTTGGTTATATCTTGGTTATGAATACGTTTTTTGACAAACTTGATGTATAGCTCTCATTATGTTTTGATTAGTAATTGAAAGTATAATGAAAATATGACCTAATAGATGATAATGAATCTAATGTGAGTATGAGATCCCTATGCTCAAATTTATTGTTATGACCTGTAGGATGCATATTTATGACATGTTTGATGAAATGTCTATCATGGCTAGTATGGGTCTAGTCATGTATTTGTTCATGTACTTGCATTAGTATAATTTTTTCAATGTCATTTTTCACTTCTATAAGTTTCATGGATTTCTAGGCAATGGCCTCAGTCGTGACCGTGGAAAAGTGACACAAAATCCGGGGACGCTGCCTCAGAACTAGCCAAAAAAGTCCCTAGTCACTAGCATGCCCTTGTTATAGAGAGACTAGAGGGTCCTAGTCACATGTATGCCAATGTAATGGGAGTGGCTAATGCTCTAGGTTAGAAAAATTTCAAGGTACCTGTGGGATTGGTCACCTAGAAGGGTTGGTTGGCTCCTTAATGTTCTATAACCTGTGTAGAAGGCCAGATTGGTTGTGTTTTGTTAGTTCCACTTCCTTAAATATACATGGGAAGTTGAATGATATCATAGTAGCCTCTCATCAAATTTTTACCCCAAGTGATCGAATAACTTGGGTAAATGTTGGAGGAGGGTGTCACAACCTAGTTCACTACCGCTCTCTACATCTCAGTTGTTTAACAACACACTCTCACATGTGCACATTTTCAATAGCTAATTTCAATTGTTTAATAATGTATTTATAGATTATGGTCTCAAGTATCATGGGTATCAATCAATGATAGTGACCCATGGTAGGGTTAATGGATTGGATCAAGCTACCCCTCTTACACAATAAATTTCCTTGATCCTTACTTCTCTCATGGCACATGTAACAACCTCATTTTCATAGTACCATAGTTTGTGAACATAAATTTATGAATTATAGATATATATAATGGTATGTAAAAATGAATTGATAATTGTGTGAAAATGAATTGATAATTGTAATGAATTCAGGGACATAGGGATTCAAATCACTAGGGGTTGGGGCATTAGCGAATGTTGCATTCTTAGAGGGTTTCTTATGGCTTATCATGAGTAGGGCCATATTAACCTCAAAAAAATTTCATGAAAACCCACTTAACTGTGGACTAACCTATGTTTGGAGGCATTAAAGTTCGAGTGGTTAACCTAAGTAGAGGATGCAGAACAAATAGAGAATGAGATTATGGAGAAAAAAGGTTTGAGGTGCAAAGGAAGAGGAGACTTCAAACATCTCACAGTTCTATAGTGTAGGATAATGATTGGTGTAGAAGTTTAACATGTAAATATCACACTAAGATATATAAGCTACAAAGAAAGAGGGCTTCTGGTAGGAGACCGGAGAGGAGTTCTATGTTGAAGCTACCAATGTGAAAGATGAGGGAGCAATGATGGGTGAAAATTCAAAACCTATGGTATTTAAATTGGGAATGTGTTCTTTGTGACAATGTTGAGGCCAAGGGAAAACACTTCTAATCTTTATTGATCAATGGGGAGCTCATTAGAGGATGAAATCACTGTGGCATTTGATGTAATGCTATGAAACCACTTGGTTCTTGTTTCCTAGTTATTAAATAAGAAGACCATGGAAATTTGAATAATTGTGGTGCTTGTTATGAGGTTATAAAACCACTAGATAGTGGACTATAGATCCTTATGGTGCTTTCCCTAAACACACAACTAAGAAACTACCAAACGTAGTGATTCCATCTCTTCAAATTGAGATGGATACCATTTCCTCTTTGGTGAAGCCCTATGGTTTAATTAGATAGTAAGTGAGTCAAGGTAGTGCTTTCCATGATGTTGTAAAACCAATTGGATAGTGGATCATTCTCCTATGCATGTGAGGAAGCCTTGGGTGTGAATTTCCCCTAAATATGCACCCCTTCATACTTTGTATTTGGCTTGTGCGTGGTTAACTACAAGAAATTCTATAGTGTGTTTGGCTTATAGTTGGTTTGGGTGTCGACAATTCAAGATATTTTCTTCATTGATGTTAGACAAAATTTATTAAAGATCATTAAAATACTATAAATGCAACATCTATGAAGAAGAAACACAAATTGAAGACATTATAGAAAATGCACCAAGATTTCTTAGCTCAGTTCACTCACAATGTGTGACCTATGTCTCTAGGTCCAAACTCAAAGTGGCGAGGTCGATATATTATCTACACAAAATAATAAAAAGTACATGGAAATACCTCATATCTAGGGAAGACCCAAAAGCCCATTTCTCAAACTGCATCTTACTATATACCCATAGCTCCAACACAAAATTATATAACTTTAGAGTATAAACATGATCGCCTTCTTACATGTGCAAGTTTTTATTGAACTTGAAACCAAGCATTTAATGAAACATCTGGGCTTCTAGTGTGATCCATTAGATCCATTGTTTATATCATAATTATGACCACACCAATGGATTCCTCTTGAAAGTATGAGAATAATGACTATGAACATGATATTATTTTGTCATCGTCACTACAAGACCCCGTTGAGAACCTTCGCCTTGAAAAATATGTCATGTAGAATAAAATATTCTTTAGAATATTCTCTACCTCAAAAAATGTGCCAAGCAGTTGGAACATTCTCGACACTAACTACAAATTCTACCTCAATATTTATGCCTGGGGGGGCCTCGTTCTCCAATAATTAGGTGAACTTTATCCTCCCTTTTCATGCAAATGACATAGGATTACATAAAATTTAGGTGGGAAAATTTACCAAAGTTGTGTGGTAGGAGCATTGGCTAGCATACGTATATTAAAATTTGGTTGGTTGGGGGTCTTGGGGTCAAACTCCATAGGCTCCCAACTTAGTGATTTTGTTAAATAAGAATAGATTGAATTAAAACAAATTTGTCATTTTGCAGACATAATTGGCCAACATAGTGCTACCTCATGGTGGCCCTGGATTGGTCCAATAAATGTTGACTTTTCAAAATATGTGTTTCCATTTGGAAGCATTGAATTAGTCAACTTAGTGATGACTATATTTTCAATTGCGCTGCAATCTCGCACCATTTGATTACAACACGTGGCAGGATACCATTGGTCCACACATCCTACCAATTTTTATTTTCCATTTCAGAATTCCCCATCACTTGTGTGCCCCAATGACTATTTATGCTTGTTGATTGGGATGCGATGTGATAACCTATGGAGTTTCACATGGCACTCTCTTATTTAATTTTGACTTCGATTTTTTATTCTATGTGCCAAACCTTAAATGAGGATAGATTCCTCATATAGACTCAAATTGAGGTGTCATTCAGGTCATTGGAATATTCTCAATGACATCTATGACATGGTGTTTGTTTTCCTGATATTTGAGAAGTTCGAATTTTGGAAACTTTTGGATCCTCCCAAATCAGTCCTCCATACTAAAGAACATTTGGTCCCCAAAAGTTACATATAGAGGTCATCCATGTTCTCTATGATCTAGAACAAAACCCATACCATTTTTTATTCAAACAAAGGCAAAAAATATCACTATCTTGCACACTTAAGTGATGTTATAAACTTCATCACTTTTATAAGTTTTTTTTCCCATCTATGGTGTCTTCTAAAGGTAACATGTGATTTAAAATGGTGGCCACAGTCAACTACCTAAAAAGTCTACCTATATCATACCTAAATAGGCTAATGTGATTGATTCTTGTACTTGTCTTTCTTTTTGAACTACTTATTTAGTGGTTAAAATGTGCTCCTGTTTCTCATATGTTGGTTCTTGCACAAGGGTTTATTTCTTAATAGATGATTTCATAAACTTCTATTCCTTCCATGGACATAGATCTGGATGGATCATAAAACATGCGGATCTCTCATGTGAATGCTAGTTATAATGGTTATAATGGTTGTTACTCATCCAAAAAACATTGACCTTCTTTTACTCCTAATGTGGAGAGGGATTGTTATGAAACCAGCTCAAGAAAAGATAGAAAAGATAGATCAATGCCTTAGAATTCAGCCTCTTCGAGGGGGAA